>JAPYZF010000240.1:0-312055 GCA_030523045.1 Meteorus cinctellus | reverse complement strand
GCTGGAACCGGGATTGGAATTGTAGTTGGAACTGTAATTGAAACTGGAGCTTGAGTTGTAGCTGGGGCTGTTACTGGAGCTGGAGCTTGAGTTGTAGCGGGGACTGTAACTGGAGCTGGAGCTTGAGTTGTAGCTGGGACTGTTATTGGAACTGGCGAGCTGGAGCTTGAGTTGTAGCTGGGACTGTAACTGGAACTGGCGCTTGTGTTGTAGCTGGAACTGTTACTGGAGCTGGAGCTTGAGTTGTAGCGGGGACTGTAACTGGAGCTGGAGCTTGAGTTGTAGCGGGGACTGTAATTGGAACTGAAGCTTGAGTTGTAGTTGGAGCTGTTACTGGAGCTGGAGTCGAGGATGGCACTTGCACGCCGCCAACGTTTATCGTTGGAGTTGTGGTCGTTATTACAACAAATGATTTTCCAGTTGTTGCCATTTGACTGCAGGCTTGCGTGATCAATTTGCAGGACGCTATTTGTTTTTCATTCGTCGGTGCCGGTTGACAATGCACGTCGACATTTTGACAAACTGACCACGGAATTCTTATCGTATATCGAGATTGAGCGTTGCAGTAAGATTTGAAGTATGTTCTAATGACACCTCCGTTGCATGGATGGTGATATGGCTGCGAATAATATGGCTGGAGGTAATTTAACATCGATGGCGGATATTCGTATGGGGTTCGATATTCATACTGGGCTTCAGTTAATGTGATTGCCATCAGGCAAACTGCAACGAGCTGAAAATATGAATATGGCGATTGAAACATTTATATAGAACCGATTTGATGAAATTATCGTGATGAAGCGTTGACGAAAACAGAAAGTATTATTAAGTCTTCAATTAATGAAAAAAAGAAAGTCGTTATCGAATGTTCTTCGCAATTTTTATACTTAATTTACTTACTGAGAATAACATCGTGCTTGTTGTATGTTCCAATCTCAATTACTGACGAAATTGTTGGACGATTGGATACTTTATATATCGTATTGATGATGCCTTAGGCGAATTCTTTGAGGCTGATTCGAGAAGCCATTTAGAATATCAAATAATCAGTTTTATGTTCTCGAATAATTATCAACACTTATATTACGATGAGGACAGAACAATGAACAAAAATAGAATAGGCATTAAAATTTGACATTATTCATATTGTTATCGTTGTTTAGTTATGGCTTTAGAAGATTGACTAGAATAAGAGAAAAATTTGATATTATTAATTAGATGCTATGAATCAATTCAAGTAGAATATGATTATTCATGAGATTATTTTCTAATATCTGGCTTTGATGGTACCGGCGGCCTTTTTTCAATTTTTGTAAAGTGTGTCAGAAGAGTCACAAATATTTTGGGAAATTATTGATTCTCCTTATCAATTCTCTGCATGAATTTTATTATTCATTTCATCCATGTGAAGCAATAATTATTAATATGTTAAAGACAGAAAAAAATTCGTGTACGAAATCAAAAAACTTTGGAAAAATATTTAATTGTGAATAAACTCGCATTCGGTTTTGAATTTGACTGAATGTATTTCGAAATTGTGGTTGCCGACAAACAAAAAAGAATTGACTATTAGATAAATTATTGTGGAATTGTTTGTAATATAAAAGAGCATTTCCTTTGGGTAAAGCGCACGTCCACAGAAAATATAATAATAAAACCCAGTCACTGTTTGGTCGATCTAATATTGTATAACGAAATTTGTCTTTTTTTTTCTTGCTCCAAGTTTGACAATACTCACAAACTATTTCACAATAGCGAAATCTCATTATGCGAGAGACTGTTATCCTGCGTAATCGAATGATTTAAATTATTGTATGTGTGGAATTCATTTATGAAATTTAAATGTTACACCAATTATACATTTGATGTAATTATTGTCCAGGGTTTGACATAGGCGTAAATTATGCAAACAAATTCTTCCTCCTTTTTCAATATCTCTAACGCAATTCTGCAATCGATCAATGAACCAGGACACAAGTTATATTGATTTGCATTTCGTCATTATGACAATTGCGACAATTTCTCGGGCCGTGATCTCGGTTTATTATTTATTTAACCATTAACATAATCGTAAAGTGTAAAAAAAGGAAAAATAGGAAATAATAAATACAATGTAAAAATGAAAAAAAAGAAACACTCAGTTCCTACATATATAATTAACATATTAAATATATTTATACTTCACTCTTTCTTTTCCTTTTACTCTCATTTCACTTTTACTCTTATTCTCAAGGTCACTTTGGCCGTGATCAAGATCTATTAAAGCTATCACGTTCATCGCTCCGACTGTTAACGTGTTGCAAGAAAAAGGAAAATAAATGATTAACTGTCATAGCGAATACAATAATAAATTCATTTATAGTTTCCGTAATTGTTTTTCCTGTGCCGTTAAACGGATATTAAAGTAAAATGTCGAAAGAGACATTTCATATCATATATTTGTGATGTTAATCTTGATCACAGCTTATCTAAATTAATAAATTCGAATTTACCAAAACTCTGCCATCACATTCATAAATCATCTATGCTAAAATATATCTTGTAAAATTATCGTTCCATTTCCTCATCATCATCATCATCATCATCAACCTCTTCTTCGGCGCTGCCAATAACATTAAATCACTCTCAACATCTTACAATAATTATTGATGTATTACGGTACGGAATGTTGGAAATTAAAAAATTAAGAAAATAAAATAGCGACAAAAAAATATGATATCCTGAAATATGAATGTGCCTCGAGAGTTCAAGACCTTATGATTACACCTGTGAATTATGACGCGAATTCAATCGACTCTTTCGCCTCTCATAGTACTTGCTTGAGTATGAAAAAATAACAATTATTGTGGCATATCAATGTAATTGTCATACAGCATTATGATATAGGCGGATTACCGGTAGTGTCCGCCAAGGCGTTGCAATAAAACGCCGATGGCCACGCGAGGTTACCTACGTGCATAGCGCGTTAAATGTTACGGGGTAGGGCTGAAAAGAAAGAGAGCACATTGCATTCTGGGTGTGTCGCAGTATGAAATCGGGTGGGGCAACTTGGATAGGGAAGCGAATCTCTATAAATTCACCGATCATAACTGAGTGAAGGTATGCGAAAGCAGTTGCAGTAGTAGACAGCATTTTGCTCCTCAACTTTCTGTATACTTTCATTATTTTTCCAAAATGTTCCAACTCGTAAGTGATTTATGATTCTGAAAAGAACTTTTATTGATTAATATAACGCGAAATATTGTTACGATTAAATCTACAATTGGGAACGAAAATATTCAATCGAATTCTTGGGTAATGAATTAATCTGGAAAAAAATCATCACTCGTTACATCAAATAGAAAAATGTGTTGATTCATCATTTCTTATAATATAATTAAATCTGGGAATATATTTCACGAATTACAATACGAGAATTTTCATTGATAATTAGTCTCGTAAAAATGATAGATAAATTAATACGAAACTGTTTTTCCTATAGATAATTTTCATTGCTGGACTGGTGAGCGTTACTCTGGCTTCACCCCAGTGGTTTGGTTCGGGAGCTCTTTCAGGTGGACATTTCGGTGGACATTTTGGTGGTGGTCATCGACTAGGTGGAGCTGCACCATTAGGCCCAGATGGTCGTGTTGTTGACACACCAGAAGTTCAACATTTGAAATCAGCACATTTAGCAACATTGGCAGAGGCTGCAGCACGTGCACCAAAAGGACCATCATATGATGTTCATGATGGTGGCTACAATGATATTTTCCATAGTCCCAATCATGAAAGTTATGGGCCCTCAGGCTCATACGATGGACCACGGTACTAGTACGCTGACAATAATCACTCTCATCACTGCTTCTAGATAATATTTATATCGAGGACTGTCAACTGAAACACAGATCAACGATTTTAGTGCAACCATTTTGACCATTTTACTATTGATAACAATTTTTTTTTTTTAATATCATTGAAAACAAAATAAATCAAATGTTATAATGTTTTTAGTGGACCACCTGCACCACTGGGACCTGATGGACGCGTAGTAGACACTCCTGAAGTTGAAGCAGCGAAAGCTCATCATTTCTCATTGTACAACGCTGCAGCACAAAAAGTGCCTGCATCTCATCATTCACCTTCTGCCCATCCAGATTCTCATTCTAATTATGACTCAGGTGAATACAATCCAGCGTGGGATTCACCGGCCTACAATAGTCATTATTGATCATCATAATTGACGAGCATACAGAATTATTTATTCACATTGCGTTATTGTTATTTTTTTTTTACTGCAACATTTTTTCTTTTCGGGGAGAACATATATACATTTTTATTGCATTGATTCTACCTCAATAACAATGAAATGGCTTGAGAAAGAAATGCGCACCTATTTTCATAAGCACATTGCATACAGCACATAAAGCTCAATCATTTATTGTTTATTTTTTATTTTATGTATACATATTTGTCAAAATCGCATCAACTGGTACTGTCTGTTAACTATTTTCTTGTTTTCTTAAAATGAATAAAAATAAACCAGTGACACAATAAACATAAAAGTGTAGTTGTTATTTCATTTTGTAAGTCCGTTGTGATAATATTTATGTAAATATATATTATGCAGGTGGCATGGGGTCATGAATCTGTTCAAGATTCGGATCAGTTAATTTTTATTTCTATGTTATTTATTCATTTCACTTTTTCTAATCACACTAAAAATAAAATGGAAGATAAAAAAGAGAAAAAGACTGGTTAACTTATCGCGTCAGGCAGTAGTTGTCACGTTGACAAGGACGTGATCATTCAGGTGTGACCAAGAATTTCTATATACCCAACACAAAGTGAGCAAAGAGTGAGGGGAAGGATACACTTATATCAATAATAGTTGTCTGAGCATTACTGAACGTTACTCCTTCCGTGATCTTTTTCCGTCACGCATAAATAATCAAATCTATTGAATGAAGGAAATGAAAATGAATCATTCAAACAATTATCATCAGCAAACATTATATTACATTCAAATATCCTTATTTACGTATTTTTCAATTAAAATTATTTGCATATGAGTTCAAATAATAAAATGAATAACAATTGATTGGTATTAGTACGTTCATTTCCGGATTGTATAAGAATAAAAATAACGATTTTTAGTCAAAATAAATTTGCAAATTATCAAATTAATGATGACAATTATCATGATGTTCTTCTTGTGCTGATACAGCTGCAGCAATAGCTGTAGCATGAGCATGAGCACGAAGATGATCAATGCGAGCTTGTGCAACTTCCGGTGTATCAATGACACTTCCATCAGGTGCAAGTGGTGCTGGTGGGCCGCGATAAATTGTTGGTAAATGATAAGAAGTGTATGCAATGTTGGCAGGAATTGTATAAACATGATCAGGTTGATCATAGTCCCAATTGGTGGTAGAAGTAGCATCAACCTGGGCGGCATGTGCAGCTAAGTGTGCAGCCCTTGCACTTGCAACCTTCCATTGAAATTTCCAAGCCAACAAAAAAAAACAGGGTGATAAGTAAATTAGATGAATTGTGATGGGATTACGATTTATCATTGATGGTGTTCACTTACCTCAGGTGTATCAATAACACGTCCTTCTTCATCCAATGGTGCTAATGGTCCTCGATAAACATGTCTTGGTCCATTTGCATCCATCCATGAATTATACTGTGTTGTACTCTCATCATCATCATTCCCTTCAGTATTAACATCATAAACATCGCGCCACTTTTGTTTTGGACTATTTGCAACTCTCGCTGCTGCTGCAGCATAAGCAGCTAAATGAGCAGCACGTGCACGTGCCACTTCTTCAGTATCAATAACCTTTCCATCACTTGACAATGGTGCTGGTGGTCCTCGATAATTGTACACCGAATTGTATCCATTCTCGCCAGTTGACAGACTTATCATCAATGCCAGAATAATCTGACAATAAAATGAATATATATTGATAGATGAATGTTAATGTATGAGAAGTGGATTTGGAAGAGAATTACAAACTATTTCAATTGCTTTAAGATTCACTTACAAACTGTTTCATGATTAAAAATTATTTAGCTAATTTTTGTTTATCTATTTGCAGAACGATAGTTGTGGTAATGGAAACGTCTTGAATAAGAGTGCACTTCTCCAGTTGCTTCATGACTTATTTATATAAGAGTGTGTCTGATGTTTATAGCACAGAGGTAGTATTAGTTTGCCATTGGTCATTTGTATGGTTCATGTGCAATGCCGCACCCGACACAACTACTCTAATTACTTCTTGTCTCGTCTTATTTCCATATACTATTCACTCACGTGCATAGTCATTGAGCACGTCAATAATTATTGGGACAACGTGTCCTTAAAATTCCTACATCTCTCGCAACCAATTGGTACAATTGTTCAACAGGTACCTTGGGTATGTCGTATTTCTCTTTTTCTAATTCTATTCTTTTAATGCAATGCCTGTTCAGTATTAGGGATTTAATTTTTGGAGCTGTAGAAGTGATTGTTATTTTTGTTTCCAGTGATTGCTTGTCGTTATTATACTGTGATGATCATTAATACAAACTATTGAATAGTCATTTTCTCATGTGGTTGCGTGGCTCATGAAGAATAAACTCATACCTGTTTGATTCACGGACGAACGGATGTACTGGATCTTGCATGGTCTCAAGGTGATTTTTTTTCTGCTGCGTTTTGTGATTGATCTATGAATTGATTGGGAATATTGTCATAAATAAAGATGTTAGAGGTAGACTATTCTCGTTTAGATGAAACTGGTTAATTCATTCTTTACATTTGTTATTGGATTTTGATGTTCACGTGTGATATATTTTTTTGTTTAGCTGTTTCTATTGATAAATATAATAATATCGATTATATCTGTGAAAATATCATCCGAATTATTTTTTAGAATATCGATGCTATCAACTTTTCATTTTATTTCTGTGTTGAACATAATTTCTAGTAGAATATCAATTTATAAATAGCCGTGTTCGAATGAATATTATTAGTACCCTATTAATACTTCATTTTATTTTTCTGTTGATATAATTATATGATTTAATGGCATTATCGATGTTTGAGTTGAATTTATTATTACATATATGCATTTGTACAGCTTCACTCGCGGAGGTTTCCGACCTTTTCGTGAAGTGCTCTCCACAACGCGGCGAATCATGATGCTCGAGTTCCCTCTTGCTCTGTTCCGCTTTTGCACCGTGGCGTACCTTCTCACGTCCTCACGAGAGTGACCTATGTCGCAATATTTCCATATATACAATTCACTATATTTTACTTTGCGTAGGTATATAACGCGATCGCCTTCAGTTTAAACCGTCATATCTAATTTTATAAATGCATTGTTATTACATTTTTTCTTTACTTATATTTCAATTATAAAAAAAAAAAGAAAATATTATGTAAACATAGACATTTAACAATTCAATAAGTGCAAACATCGGTGAGATAAGTAGAGAGTTCAAGTGGCAAAGAAATTAATCATATAGGTACAAATATGATGGTGAAAAGAAAAAAAAACTGGAGAAAAAACATATGAATAAAAAAGAGTTTATCGAGCAAGTTACGCGATTATTGTTGTGGTTTATGGTAGAGTTCACATTGTCTACTGCTGAGACCGCAACGCGCGCGCGAGGGCGTAGACTTTCTTGTCGATTATTATACTTACATACATACAGATGCATACACGCAATCAATTTCAATAGATATTTATTTCGCTTTCGCATTCTTACAATATGATTTTCATTTTTTTGTTTTGGCTATTGCAAAAATTGTGAATAAGAAAAAAAGGAAGGAAAAACAATTAAATAGAAGGGGAAAAAATTGATTTCAAGAGGATTGCACACTCGATTGGATTCTCTAATAAATAATATGGCTTTATATCCATTTAAAAAGTGATTCCATATTACTTCATTTCTAATCTCTCATCATTGGACTTTTCGCAATGAGTTGTTGGAATAAAAGTGGGTCAAATTGTGGTTTTAAAACGTATAGCAATCTACTAACAAAACATAAATGTTCTTCATCGATGACAGAAGTTTGGCATTGAAAAATATAATTCTGTAAATTCACCACAAATAATGTGAAAATAGACTAATTTCTTTATATTTTTGTCACACTGGTAGAAAAAAAAGAAGTGCAATTTATTTGTCTAAATTATGTACACAAAATAATATTTGAATTGTCAATTTTGAAATTTTAATTATTCGGGCGACGGAAGTAGGAGTACAATTTTAATTAGTACTGTCCTAGAAGTTGTTGAGAGTGATAAAGTTTTGATTGATAAACTGGCGCCGGTTGTTGATAAGATGCACTTTTTCCATAAGATTCATATGATTGAGGAGCACTGTAAGCAGCTTGATTGTATTGGAATGGTGCTGGTCTCCCACCGCCATTGTACTCTGAAAAAAATAATTTATAAATGTAAGGTCTCAAATCTTGAATGTACTCGAAATGAGAAAGAAATTTTCACTGCAATTTCAAACACTATTTTGCCTGACAATATCTTCAACTGAATATATAAATTTATAATGTCAATTAGGACATCACATAAATAAAGTCATGAACAATTTCACCACCTTGTTCTTCTGGATAAGCTTCCTGTCCACCATTTTTATAAGCTCTTGCTTCAGCGTCAGCAAGTTCCGCCAATCGTGCAGCCTTCAACGCAGCCACTTCAGGTGTATCAATAACAGTTCCATCTTCGGCGAGTGGTGCAGGTTGGAATGGCACTTTGTTGACAAGTTGTGGACTTGAATAATGAGAATGTTGGAGTGCTGGTTGATGAACATAATTGGATGGAGTTGGTTGTGGTGAGTAATGTTGTGCTTGTGGAATTTGATAAGTTTGCTGATGGCGATGAAGGATTGGTGCTGGTGAAGAAATTTGCGGCACTGGAGCTGGTTGCGAGTATGGAGCTGGTTGTGAGTATGGAGCTGGTTGCGAGTATGCTTGACGAACTGGATAAGATTGAACTGGACCACCGTCATCGCGTTCCTTTTGTGCAGCTGCACGCGCTGCCGCCCGCGCAAATTCAGCGAAATGAGCAGCTTTAGCTTGAGCTACTTCCGGTGTGTCAATTACATTTCCATCATGACCAACAGGCGCTGGTGGTGAATATTGCACTTGATTGACTTGCTGATGTGGTTGAATGTACTCTTGAGATCCATGATATTGATGGCTGGCAGCATTGGCAGTAGCCGCAATTGCGAAAATTAACATCTGAAGAATTTGAAAATCGTTCCAATAGAATTTTATGATTCTTCTGGGATTAATTGACACATTCATATTCTTTTTAACGTCATAAAGTCACAAATACTCACCAAATATTTCATGTTGATGATTGATTATCCCTTAAATTCTATGTCGAATTATTGTTTATGTATAAGAAAGCGCTGCTGGTTCACCAGTACTCGCTGTCCTTTCGCTTGGGCTGCGTTGGTTTTCCTGGGTGAAGGAGGCCTGTCTACCGTCTTATATAGTTGTCTCTCGTGTGGGTCCCCGCTCTCGTCATTTTCTCCTTCGGAACCACTCCACTGAAGTGGTTGCAATCTTGAGAATATGTATAGGAGCAGGGCAATCTTGAGTATAGAGGCCGAGGGATCGGCAAACTCATGGTATAAGCGTTATACATGTTACGATATGTACTCACATACATACGTATATAGTTGGATGTATATAGATAGATATATGTTGATGGCCACGCCCGCTCTCTTCTGTTGGCTTTTGTCTGATTGCAATGTGTATAGGTATATGACCTTGACATTTTGCTTATAGGAACCCACGATGGAGTTATGTTATAGAAATGATTCCGTCAATTCGATTGACAGTTGTTGATGATCGTAAATTTTTTTCCTGTTATTTTTTATTTCACTTGATCTTTTCAATTGTCTTGATGGTGTGACATATGTCTAGATGTGGAGTGAGATAAATTATGCTGGCAAGATTTATGTTGAGTTATGAGTAGGAGAAGAAATTGATTTGATGAAAATCGCGGTGGGTGTTTTTGTAAAGTTTGGTTATTACGAAAGGGATTCGCTTGTTCCTCATTTCATTCAACAATGGTGTCATTGTAATAAGCAGAGGCGATATTTCGTAAAGTGATTCGAAAGAAAGTGATCGTCATAACTAAGTCGATATCAATGACTCTTGAATCAATTTAAAAAAAATTATACTTTTAGATAACATCAATGTAACTTTTCAAACCCAATGAATCGATTTAATTCAAAGAAATTTCATAAGATTAAATCAAAAATTTATTGAATCACATATTAGAACTGCCTTGATAGATCAAGTAAGAATTGTTATTCGGTAATTCTAAGGTGAAAAAAAAAAATTAATTGTGCAATCGAAGTATTTTTTGTCTATTCGTCACTTTCATTCACCATTTTTTCTCCTGGTACATATCAATAATTTCTCAATCCGTGAATTGAAAGCATATATTCAAATTCCGCAATTCAATTCTTTCATCAGACAGCAAATAACAGGGAGATGATATAAAACAGATAGTGTACGAAAGGAAAAAGAATAAAAATAATGAAAGAGAATTGACAACTTTTTAAAATAAAAATTATTATACTACTTATTTTGTTATTTAAAATGTCTTTAATTCATGTTGAAATGTTTGATCTTGTCTCGTCCAGCACGTCACTATGTTGGAAGTTGGCGCAGCTCGTACATACTGACGATATAGCGTGCTGTTTGATAATCTATCGATGACCTGAACTAGCCTGACAAATGGATCATGACACTGTGAAAGCCACGGCTACCGTGTCTTGCACCACACACGTATTAAATATATATGTCCGATATATATTTACAAGAGTCAACTGGGTCGCGATCCTATGCAGATCCGTTGTCCTTGGTTGAAAATCCATGCTTGGTATTTCACTCGTAATTTTTTACTCTCTTTCCTTTCCTTACTTTTATATAAATTGTATATACTCAAATTTGCAGTGGGTTCCGGCCGTGTTTATGGTCAATACAAGTATCTGAGAAAGTTCAGTGCCTTTTTTTTCATCGGCATTTATTTGACATAACAATGGTATCAAAGACAACGAAGAGAGGTATCATTGTTCGAGAGATAATTGAATTTCATTGTATCCACAATTGTGTAGTGAATGAAATAAAAAATAAAGTACATAAATTGATTTGATTGAAATTTTATTTTTCAGCAAAACAAAACAAAAGAAAAATTTACGTGACCAGATTTGAGACAGAGTGAAAAATTACTAATTATTATTTGTCTAAATGTAATAATGAACAATAGGTGATGATGCAATGTAAGTCGAGTAAGCTGGAATAGCTGAATATTGAATTGGCTCTTTATTCAATTTAGCATTGATGTGAGCAGCTGCATGCTCAGCTCGAGCTAATGCAACTTCTGGTGTGTCAATAACGCGACCATCAAGACCAATTGGTGCACCAGGTTGGAGTTTAGCCAATTGATAAGTGATAATATTTGAATCTTGAGCTCCAGCAGTGAGTTGTTCATTCAAATGTGCTGCGGCATGTTCAGCTTTGGCCAAAGCTACCTCAGGAGTATCAACAACACGCCCATCAACACCAATTGGTGCTCCATTGCCTAATGACTCGATTTTTGCTGGTACAACAACGCTAGATTGTTTCAATGCATGATTCAAATGTTCATTGATGTGTGCCGCTGCATGTTCAGCTTTGGCATATGCCACTTCTGGTGTGTCAACAACTTTTCCATCAATTCCAATTGGTGCGCCAGGTTGCAATTGGGCGTAGACAATAGGTGATGATAGGAAAAGAGACGGTTTGGCCAGTGTCACTGCGACCAGACAGGAAAATACGAAAATCTGCAGGGGAAGGAAATTGATAAAATGAATGAAAAGTTTTGGAGTATTTCGAGCAAAGAGAAATTTGATAAGAATAATTGATGAATCATTTGATACTCACGATTGACTTCATGATGATTGACAAGGGAAGTTAGCTACTCTTTGACGCTGCTGATAATTCAGTACTCGTCAAGACAACTGGTTGATACTCCTTTGGTTTACAGCTCTTTATATAGTGAAACAAACGTGGATATAATGAACGACATGATTGCACCAATACCACGCCCATGCCCGATTAAAACTTGATACTTCGACATTGAAACAATTCCGCACCATCCTGGGGGCTTCATTATACCAATATACATATACGACAAAATAAACCCAGAGCACGTACACTCTCACTCATAACATGAAGAAAAAAGTGTCCTTGATAAAATTCCATGTGATATTCTGTAAATGGTAAATGGTAACACACAAAGAAAAGCCACCTCGTTAATTTTTATTTTTAATATATTCAAATTCTGAAACTCGAAACCTATTTTATCCCACACTTCTTACTTATTACATTTTTATAAATAAAAACATTTTCCTTTTTTTATCTCATGTATTTCAACTGCTGATGATTACCTTGAATTTTATCAAGAGATCAGGAAATAGTAGACCAATAATACAAATGAAAAATCATCTCTGTACAGAATAAGATACCAAAGTATTATTTTTCATATTTTTCATAAATAATAACACTATGGAATCGGATAACGAGGAAGTATATAAATGAATAGAAACTGGGTATAAAAGGCGAATGAAGACGTGACAATAACGCAGATAAAATTCATCACAACTACAATAATGAATAAAAATTTAATTGTGAGTGTGGCCATTGTGCTCGGGCTTGTAAATGTGATATTGGCACAGCCAAGACGAGTTTTTGAATTGATCGATGGTCGTCCAACACTTGTTGATGATGAGCGTCTTTTGGATGTTTCAACGGAAGGGGCGTTGAAGACAAGAGGAGATCAGCATCAACAATCAAATTCTAATGAACGCCAAGATCACGATATGAAATTGTCACCGGTCAATAATAATGAACAACAACTGCAACAGCAGCAGCAACAACAGCAACACCAACAACATCTTCAACAGCAACATCAGAATAATTTAAATGCTGATAATATCCTTCCACTTGGTGCGCCAATTGGTCCGGATGGACGGGTTATCGACACGCCCGCTGTTGCCATTGCCAAGGCTGAGCATGCTGCTGCTCATGCAAATCAGAAGGTCAACTTGGCGAGAGAATCAGCGCGAAATGCCGCCGCAACTTCTACTTCAGGCACAATTCTTGTAGCCATTGCACCAACGCCAGGTCTTACTTACGACACCATATACTACTGATAACGATTTCAATTTATAATCCATGAATTATTTTATTATCAGACCTGTAATGCAGATTTAATTGAATTTTCTCTATCTTGTTGAATCAATAAACTTAATGAGCATTATTTAAGCCGCTTCATTTATTTTATTCCATCAGCGATTTTCTTATCTTCGTTTTTCTTTGTCGATTCAGCCTCTTATCCTTTTCAATTTACGACCTTTAATTTGTAAAAATATGAAATATTGATGTCAATAATGACCTTGTGAACAATGTGAACTGCTCAACCAGTTTCTGCAGCTCTGGTTCAATTCTCGTTTGCGAACGAGGAGAAGCATCGTATTTAGCACTTGTGGGTATATAAACCTACGCAGGATCAAGTTCGAGGGCATTCTTGAGTTGGTTATTGAAGAAGTCGTTAGAATAGCGTTACGTTGGAGAGAAAACCACATCGATATCTGCATATCAATATAGAAGAAACATAAAATGTTTATCCATATTGCAATATTGTGTTTTTTAATTTCCAGTGGTTTTGGGATGCCGAAGGCCAACCCAGTCCTTTTAGAGTATCAAGATAGCGCTGGTCAATATAGTTTTGGTTATAGTGCACCAGAATCAGCGCGATCAGAAATAAGATCGGCTGATGGATTTACACGCGGTGCATTTAGTTATGTCGATGATGCTGGAATGATTCAAACTGCTAAATATACAGCTGATGGTGTTAATGGATTCAGAATTGAGGCGAGCAATTTACCAGAATCACCGAGTCCGGTTGAAGATACACCAGAAGTTATTGCTGCACGTTTGGAGCATTTGCGTGCATACCAGGAAGCACTAAAAAATGATGATGGTAAAAATTTACAAGGGGATGAATTGATGGGAGAAACGTTGAGTGATAAAATAGCAACATTAACTAGTCAAGAAGAAATTGATGATGGGATGAGTGAGAAACGTTCATCTGCTTCGCAATCTATTGAATCAATGTCAAATCAACTTCCACATGAGGTTTTTATGCTTTTCAATTATTCTTTTTGATTCTACGTATTATTAATTTCGGGAAATCCTTTGATGTATTGATTTAATTTTGACAGATGGAGCTAAAAGGAGAGATTGGGATGAGTCAAATGATGCCAGTGGTTGAGGTGTCTTCTGCTCTGTCTAAAAGTAATATTGATGCCAATAATTTGAAAATTGATGCCGACAATTTACCTATACCACCAAATCCTGTTGAAGACACATCAGAAGTAACGGCTGCACGTGCGAATCATTTACGTGCACAGCAGGTAGCATTGAAAAATGTTGAAGTAAAAAATGTGCAAGGGGATGGATTGATTGGCGAAATGTTAAGTGATAAAATGGCAGGATTCAAGACAGCATCGAGCAATCCGAATAAAATTGACGACGCAATTACTGAAAAACATTCGACTATTTCTCAATCGATCGACCCAATATCAAGTCAACGTCCACATCAGGTTTCTTTTCCTTCTCATTTCTCAACTCATTAATTCAATGTGGATATTTTTAATCCCAAATGATATATTAATACAATGATTGCTTGTTAATAGACTGAGTTGAAGGAAAAGGCCGCGGTGAGACAGGAAATACCAGTGGTAAAAACATCCTTCTCTTTACCAAAAAGTAATGTTAACATTCAGAACCGGATCGAGTTGAGGGCAATGGATTTATCGACCTCAGGAGCACCCTTGCATTCAATGTCTCAAGGTAATATATATAGGATATGAGTTTTGTATTTTTGTTTATATATTTTTGTTCCTTTTTTTTCTTTGACTTGGTATATGGTCGCTTGGCAACTTGCTCATAAATTTAGGGCCCTTTCCCTTTTACCAATCGTAATCGTTCAACGTGCATGCATTCAAGGTTTCAAGGTTATTTATATTATGTATATAGCAACATTGCCAGAGCAGCTTTCACCATTTCTCAGACACTCCCTGAGGACGACTGCTTTATATTGTCCTCGGACATTTACTAGGGAGCAATGTCCAAGTTGTATGAAATGATAAAGAAACATTCTGACAATTTCAGACAAAGCTGAAATTCCGAGCAAGTCGATGGTGCAATCAGAGATGATGAATTATAATCCAAAGACGGTTATTTTACACTCAGTTCAAAGGATTCCAACGCTCTATTCACATACGCAATATCTTCACTACATTCCAACATATTATTTTTAGTTAATATGTATCATCAACAAATAATTGCATAGTTTATATATATCATTCTATTGTTCACTGATATTTTATTATGAATCATAAATTTCGCACTCATTGCATAATAGCTTTTTTTTCTCTATGGTGAAGTATATTTCATGGAGATAAAAACAATATTAAAAATGGTAGTGATCTACTTTTTGATTATCTACAAAATACTTGAGGTTTCGTGCTGTCGCTTTACATAATTCTTTATGAAATTTTTTTTTCTTCCCTTTTTATTGTACATTTCTAATATAACTACCAGAGAGATTTTTTTTTAATGGTATCAAATTCATGTAATGAATAAAACTGCATTTATCACACGATAATTGTTTTGTTATTTCATTTCTATTTTTTTTTTCTTCTTTTATATTTTCATTCCGCTTCATCATACAAAAACGAATGACTGCGTTATTGGCATTTTTCTCTTTTTTCATTATTATTTTTCACAAAAATTAACGCAATATATATTTGTATATACTTGGAACTATAATAATATTATTTATAATTCATTCACTTTATTAGCTTATCAATTGGAATTTTGATAGATTATAATCTACTAAATGGAATGAAAATAAATATGAATGGTCGATCAGAATTTGTGATCGATCATGTAGTGAAAGCATTCGAAACATTTCGACAGCCGATTACGATATAAAAAAAATTATGTATCAATTTATAAATGGTCGTAGAATTTAAATTAAAAATAAACGATAGAGATAATTAAGTTGAGAATTGTGAAAAATTAAAAAAAGAACTTATTATGTGAGCGTCAAATTTTGTTATCCTCTCGGATATTATTCAAGTCATTGGGTTGCACCAATACTAATTTGAATCAGAATGACTCTCGATCGTTACATTATACGCTATGTAGAGCGCCTGTTAACTCATCTATAACGGTGTATATACTTAAATATATGAATGTATATGTCATAAACATATACGTAACCCGCGTAATGATCACTTGACTCACTTATGTATTTTGAATATTGCATTAATTAATAATAAAATAATATCAAATCGCAGTCGCTTCATGAAATATTAATGAATTTTTTTTGTCTTTTTTTTCATTTCTTTTACTAGTAGTTCATAAATTAATTAATCCTACTTCAATTGTGATATAATAATTAACAATCACGATTACTTTTTCGCTAATATAATATTCCAATTTTTTTGTATTTCTTTTTTTTCCTTCACAATATTTTTTTTTTTATGCGTCAACACAATTTTTCACTATTATTCGTATCATATATTTATTTATGCATAATATAGAAATTTAAACATTCATTTTTCTGTATTATAATGGTGATTCTCTAACACAATCGTGTTTAACATTTAGCGCGGATAAATTCCAAAATTCTGTATAATTCCAATCTGTTTTTATTCCGTTCCATTTTCTATTAGGTTTTTTTTTCCTCTATTCTAATTTATCACTCGATGCTATCATTAATGGTAATATTTTATATTGAGAATAATTATAATGTTTATTTATGTCCATAATTTTAGTGAACATTGGATAAAATAAATGAATTCACCTATTTAATTCGGGTGAGTAAATTTAACCGCAATTCTTCACTAAAATTTTCTTTCCATTCCAAATCTACTTCCTGATTATTAGGCATATATGTATATATACCAGCTATTTCTCTCTTTTTTTTTCCCACACGAATGTCATTTAATTTTTCATGGAGATAACATTACATTAATATTTTTTTTCATGGGCGGTTTATATTTTTTTTCATTCTGCTTTTTGTCAGATATAAAACAAATGATCAATGTGTGTCCGTATCGCGTCGGTTTTAGAACCAAAGAGAAAAAAAAATGGATCCAGACTTATATATTTTCTTTTATTCACTTTCAACTTATTCCATTAAATTTATCAACATTTTATCTTACTATTTATATTCCATTTTAATTGATTGATTTTTGTTTGTTCGTTCTCGCCATTGGCGATGACTCTATGATAGGTGAGCACTTCATGCGACACTTAATCCATAATTCTTCTTATCGTTTTAATACATATATATATATATTTTTTTTTCATTGCATTGAAAAAGAAAGAAACAAACGAAGATAAAGAAGCGTAATTTAAAATCAAATTTTATTTGTAAATTGACGCGATCTATGATATAATTATTTTACATAATACTTGTGGATATTTTTTCTCTCTGCCTCCTTCTTTTATCATTGATCCACCCACTTCACTCTCTCCAATCAAATTATTTCATTAATAAATGGAAATAAGATATATTTATTTAATCATTACTCATTCGAACCATTCATCCACACTCATTCCCCCTCACTATGGATTAATTTTTTGTTTCATCTCCTTTTTCATCGCAATAAAATTCAGTTTCTTCATCTTTTATATATATGCATCGAGAAAAAAAAAATAGATTAATAAATGAATCGAAGATGCATTTAATATAAAAGTGACGACAATAATAAATTCCATAAAGGCTGCTTCTCTTTTTCCTCGATCACTAATATCGAATTTCAATAAATAATCTATCCCTACTATTATTTTATAATTGCACGACAGATGAAAGGTTTTTATCATATACATACACACGTAAATATGTGTATAAATACATGGCCTTCCCATACATTTTTAGTTATACTTAATTTAAGGACTTTTATAATTTTATTTTACTTCACGTTTAATTAAATTGGATTCCAATATTGATGCTCGTGATGAATTGCAAAAAAATAGTATATTATACATTTATATATAAACATATATACATAAATATATAATATTAATATCTCGCGTCCTAATTGTGGTGGAAATTCACCATTTACCCTTCCCCTTTATTCCACAAAATGACTCAAAAACGACACGATCGATTTGAATTTATATATATATGTAGATATATTTATATATTCAATTCATTTAGCTATTTGTTTACTTTTCCCTTCAATCTTTTGTAGTTTCTCCTTTCACTCATCTTAATTCTACATTTAAAATTGACTGTTTGGAACTTTGACATTTGATGAATTCGGATACGCTCACGATTTTACCCCAAGTGTGTGTATATAATCGACAAGAATTATTATCTATATCCGCGTGAATTTTTGTTTGTTTACACACGTACAACATCGCTCTCCTCCCTTTCTTACAACTTCTAGAATAAATATTATATTTTTATTTCCTTCCTTTTTAATTTAAGTCGACAAAAATTAATCAATCTAATTCTCTCTGTCTTTTTTCGAATTAATCACGATAACTTATTATACATATTGATTAACGAACGTACGTGATTCTGTTTTTTTTTCTCACGCGAATTTGATGTGTCATTTATATAAATATTAATATATTACTGTATGAGGCGCACGCGTGCACGCCAGTGGTAATCCGATTTTGTTTTTCTCCTCAAAATTCAGTGTATAAATGTGCGTGTTACATTTAAAATTGAACTGCGAGACGTGAAATTTATTTGAAGTTAGCTCGTTTTTTTTATATGAATTTATATCGCACCGCGATCCTGTCGCAATGAAATCCAGGTCGATTTATAAAATAGGCCGTTGGCAGTTGGTTCAAAATAATCACATACGGATGAACGAATATAATACGTATGCATTAAGAAATTCTTGCAATAAAAATAAATACATCCGAATAAAAATAATAATTGAGAATTGATGTAGAGAGAATCCAAAAATTAGAAAATATAAAGAGGAGAAAGAGTATCTTGCAGATGATCATTTTTTTTCTCTCGTTTGGTCGAAGGTGAATAGATCGTAGTCAATAGTATAGAGAAATAGAAGGATATGCATAGGAAAAATATAAAAATATTGATAGCTTATGTATATATATAAGGATGTATGTATACATATATCTACTATGTGTAATTAATACAGACAGATAAATAGAGAACAGGGCTACAAATAGTATAGGTACATTTTGGATTTGATAATAGAGGTACAGAGTTATAATAACAGTTATCATCATGTTTATGAAATAATTGAGTGCGAATGATAGCAAGTAATAGATATGATATATTATTTTTTGTTTGTTAATAGAGCATCAGGGATAACGCTTTATATGATCGAATTGTAAAAATTCTATTCAATTGCCGGATGACTTCAATGTGGTCAAGCTCAGCACGATTGTCATATTTTTTATTCTTTATTTTACTTTATTTATTTCCATATTTTTTTTCGTTTTTCTCATTTTCTTTTGGCATGTGTTATTTATTTATATTTTTATTCAATTATATTCATTTATATATGCCGATTATTTTCAACTATACATAGATGCATTATCCCAGTGTGCTGAAAGTATGAAATATAGAGATAAAGTATTTGGATTGTAGAGCTTTCACTTTTTTCTATTTCAAATATGTTGCACATATAAATTATATTGATGGATCGAAGATCACGATCCGACTCTTTATTTCATCTTTTTTATCTATTATGTCGTTCAATTTCTTTCTACCAGCCATAATCATTTTTTAATGAAATTTTTTTTCTGCTTTGTGACACAAAGATATATTATGATGTTGATCCCATAGAATACATGTGTTTACATATTTAGGCACAATTCGTAACGATTGTTTCCGTCGTGAAGTTGTGCGTGAGAAAATATTGTGTTTATTTTTTCTTTCGAATCAATTTCTTTGCATGAGCGCAATTTTTTAATTTTCTCTGTTGGTAGAGCCAGACGGTAAGGATTATTTTCCCTTATTACTTGGCTAATGATGAAATTATGGGTAAAAGGGTGTCAGGCAAAGAAATGTTCAATGAAAGATATTGTGAATATATATATAAAGTAGTAGCGTTGGAAACGAGAGAAATTTGGTATCAGTAGGGTAAATGGAAGAACATAATACACAAAGAAATGTTTATAAAAAAAAAAATGAAAACTAATTTTCACAAATTTCTAGATATATTTTTTGTTATTTTCGATTTTCATATCAATGCGTCATTGCATCGAAGATTATTAAAGAACAATAAGTAGAGTGGAAATTAATCAAAGATAGAGAAAAATTTAATGCAAAAATGCATTGACAATATTTTGTATGTACACACATATATGTATATGAATATATATATAAATGTTAATGCATTTGAACATATAGATATATATGTGTATGTAAATATATAAACTATTGTTATAAAGTAATGAAAGTAATATGGATGGACAGAACATTTCAATATTAAAAAATTTGACAAACATATGAAGAAAAAAGATACTGACATTGAACAAGCATTAAACAGATATTAATAAAATAGTAACGATAAATAGTAAATAGTCGATACAAGTATAGATTATAGATGGAATTTTTCTTCGTAGTAATTATAAGTATAGTATAGAAGAAGAAGACGTGATAGTCGTAGTAGCATTGGCGATAAGAATAATTATTTTGTCAACATTTCTTTTGTTCATGTTTTTTTTTTTCAAGTAATAGAGATACTAAAATACAAGAATGTTAATAGCTTCGCTTCAAATATTCCATAGTGAAAGAGAACGTACGAGCAATTCTGAGAATTACACAAGGAAAATCAAAATATAAATTCAAGCTTACCAAAAATTAATAAATCGACGAACAGAAAATATTAAAAACTAGTGGCTAATGATAAATATGGAGAAAATAAAAGATGATAATGGTTATAACAATGATAATTATTATTATTGTTGGAATAAAAACTATGTCAGTAAAAGTAATATAATGATGAACCAATATAAAGAGCCGCAGTAGCTTATATGTTTCATAAAGTCAGGCAAAAATACATGAACATTAAAAAAATGAATGATTCAAGAAACTTAATGATAAAATAATACTACTTTACTCAATAAAAATAATGATTAATTATATAGAAAATAATTACGATGATAATATATGGAAATTATAGTAATTAACATTATATTGAAAAATTATGCTAACAAATGAGTTGAAATAGCAGGTAATACAAATGACAGCGCAAAAAAAATATTAGCAAGATGAGAAAGTTCTGGATGACAAATAGAAAACGTAACGAAATTGAATAAAACTTCAAGATAATATTAACACATTTTTTTTTGTCTTCATTGCAGTTTACATGGATTCTTGATGGCTATTTTTCCCCCCACAGCCTATTTGTGTTATCTTTCTATAATATGAAGTGTTACTCTGTTAAACTTTTCACCATATTCACATCGAATGCAAAAAAAAAAGAATTATGAACATTTTGAAGGGATATGAAACACACCAGGATGATTTTCATATAATGGTTTTCGTTTTTAACGATAATTGTATTTACAAAATAAAAAAAAAGCTGAAACAATGAAAGAAATAATACAGCTAGACGTGCAGAGTTCAACGATAAATTTTCTCAATGAGTTTAGCAGCGGCGGCAGCAGCAGCATGATTATTGTTAGGAAGAACAATTGTAGAGGTGAAAATTTGTATTGGTTTTTATAGATATGATATATTTTTATGTCTGTATGCGTACGCCTGTCTATCTGCATGAGGTGTAAAAAAAATGACCCAGTCTCTCACGTATATTTCAAAATAATAAGTGTCGGCATTCATTTTTTATTTATATTTATTCATTTACTACTGGACTCAATAAAAAATGAAAAAGAAAAACATTACCGCTTTCGATATCGTAAAATTTATACTTTTTCATTTTTCCCTTTAATGTTAGTTATTTTTTTATCTTTCACGCTCCACGATCGCATCAATGATGCATACGCGCAATCATCAAGAGATTAAATATGTCTCGCAAAGTGTTATTTCAAATAGTTTAAATGGTCCCCCCTTTGTTTTTATATTCAATGCTTGTTAGTGCCGATTTTTTTTTATTTTCTTCATTTTTTCTTCAGTTTTGAAATATAAAGACTTAATTTTTTGTCTCCCATTCACTTTATTTATTTATTTATTTATTTTGTTTTTGTTCATTTTCTTTTTCTTTTCACATAACACTTTGATCACGAGAGAGATTACACTTATGTGATTATTCTCAGTTTTTTCCTTGAATGAAATGCGCGTTTGGTTTTTCAGGGTGGTGTTTTTTTTTCAACTATTTTCTCTTCATTTTTCTCTTTTACTATTCTCTAATAAACTTACTAAGAGCTTAACCGTAAAATGCCCGCTCTGACAATTGTTCTCTTTTTAAAAAATGATTTGTCTTGCCGGAGCTGAGCTGATTGTGATTTGCAACGCAATTCCTGGCCCAATAATGGTATTCAACATATTTTTATTTATTTATTTTTTTTAGTCTTTTTTTATTTATTGATCCAATGGGCAAAACCGATAACTGTCATCCCCTTGAAGTAATTGCTGACACATGAACGTAGAAAAAATGAATCAGAAGGAAAAAACTATTTAAGTAATGCATAACGAGTAAAAAATGAATTTGTCATCACAAATTATTTTCTTTCATCTTTGCATTCATGAAATTGTTATATTTAACGCACTCACACAATTGACTAGTGAAAAATATTCATTTTGTATATCACTTGAATATAACATGGGAATTGAATTAGATATAGTTATCAGTGTGTCAGTGAATAAACCTCAAGGGCAAGATGTAGCTATCAGGGCACGATAGAACAGAAAGGCAATAAGACGAGAGGAAAATGAGTAGTGAAAAGAGACGGCGCGTGTGAAGTTATAAAAGACTTAAAATTATTTTACACCATAAATATTTCATACTTTTGTTCGTTTCGGGCAGAACCTCGGATTTCAATCATAAATATATATTTATATATATATAATTGATAACGAAAAAAAGAGAAAAAAAAAAGGAATCGCAGAGCGCCGTCGAAATTTATTACAACATGTTACTTTATAGAGGGACAAGAATTGTTGTAGTGAGAGTAAGTGCGTGGCAGCATTCAACAGCTTCTCGTGTATATTATTTTCCATTTTGTGTTTCTGATTCTCTTTTTAAATTTGTCGATAGAGATTGTGATTGTCATTCAACTATGCACGTTAATATCCTTTCTTTTTTTGTTCATCACCGAGCTTAAAAACAAGCTACATCTCTCTAACAAATCCTACTAATTAGTTATACAATGTTACACAGTTTCATTATTTTCAACTTTGACACTATCAAAAGATGCATGGAAATATCGCCGCGAAAATCTAAGAGTGATGGTGAGGGGAATATTGTGAGGGCAATGGATTGGGCGAAGAATTCCAAAAATGTAATGTACATTATCAATATTCACGTAATTTGAACGAAAAACTTCTAGGCTATCTACGTCTCCTCATATCTCTTCTTCTTCTTTAAAGATTTATCTTTCATCATTTGTTTCTTTTCTCATCTCTTTTGTAAACAGTGATGAGAAAAAATGACAATTAATATAATATCGTAGTATAGAATTATACCAGTATTAGTTAGTTACAGCATTTTTTTCTTATGGTTAAATACCATGGACTCCCATTTCATATTTGTTTTTGCCTTTTTCTTTTTTTACATATTATCGAGGATAGATTTCTTAACCACTTGAACTGAAATATATTGACGTCCCGACGTCGTCATAATCATCTTCTAAACATACATGTGAATCCTCATCTTGCGCGTATATTTTATACAATTATTTTTCTTATAACTATCATTATCATTCTATCAATATTACTAATTATTATAATTAATTTTCTTACTTTGTTTCGGAGTAAAATAATACATCTTACTGTCTATCCGTTCCTACTTCCAATTATGATTTTTATTTTTCCCAAGTGATAATCCATTTGGTCAACGTACAACGCACCCACATTGCGAGTAAATAATTTCATTTATTTATTGATTTATCTTTTAAATTCACCATCGCAACATAGCTATGAAAACCTGCATACTTCCGATTTGACTTTGCGAATTGATTATTTTATTCTATTCAATCTAATAAGCGCATTGGAGCGCACTCATTTCCCACGATAGATAATATACACACATGTATATATATCACTTTTAATTTAATTGTACACATGCGTTTGTGTAGATTCATCATTACTATAAGTTACATTCTCAATGATAAAAAAATGGTGGTGTTTATTTTTTTTCCTTATTTTTTCATGTACCCTGCAACAAATTTTCACACATGATATCAGCGACGTGGGGGACAAATGCGTATGTCTTTTCAGTCAGATAAACATATAGTTTGGCGATAAATGTGAATATGCGAGCAAATCTCATATGCAATACAGTCGGTGATTGATTCCTATAATTTTTTGTTGCGTGTGAAGATGGTGTCGCTGTGGTATGGTTATTACTTTTTTTCTTTCTGTTCATTCAATAATGATGGGTCACAGTGTAATTCTTAATGTCTTATTCTCTTATTAATAAAATATATATAATATAGAAATGCAGCCGTTTTGCTCCTGAGACATGCACCCCTGCTGTTTGTCACAATTTAATATGTCAAATATTTATGTATCATATGCTTAGCAATTCACATATGTATCGTTGGGGTTGTACGCGCGTGACGTTCATCTGATTGATGTCTGACACACATCAAGATATCGTCAATGTGGAGGAAGAAAATAAATTTTATTTCATTATTTATGCATAAGCGGCCAGCAAATGAATTTCCCATTCATTTTTTATTCTATCCCCTTTTTTCATTTGTTATCTATTAAATACGGGGCTGTATAGTCACTGTAATAATTTTTTTTTTATCTTTAATTCATTAATTTGAACGAATTTCTTTGTTTCATATTCTTTCTATCTTTATAAAGATGATGGAATTGATTGTTGTTTACGATTTGTTGCGGTGACATGTCAGAAATTTTTTTTAAACTTATATACGTATATATATATATGTATGTATACATGAAGACATAAATATACATATATATAGTTGTGACACACCAATTAGCGAGTGCTGGCTATTCCAACTCCTCACCTCGGCCCCCCTCAATCCAGCTAGATAAATTTATCAATATTACAGCGCGTCAACATATTTACAAAGATTGGCAACTGTTTTCAGATAAATGAAATGGAGTAAAAAAAATGATAAGGATTGGAAAAGAAAGGAATAGACGCGAATTATCTTTGTGTAAATGTGTTGTGAATCATCATGTAATTTTGAAACACGATATCGCGATTTTATACACACATGTCATATACTCTAAAAACATTAATTTATTTCTTCCTCGGTCGCTGCTCTGCCTCACGAAACAATAAATTATTTTCCTCCTTCCCAAAATTAACTTTTCATCCAATATATTTACTGCTTCAAATCGGAATATTTTGGAATAATGGCAAGTATTATTCTTGTATGAATTGTCTATTAATACACGAAGAATCCAATGACTCTATCTCAATAGCACAAATGAATTTTGGAAATGAGTTGAAGGTAATATAGTAAGTTTATCGAATTCAGGAATTATCACTCAGAACTTTGTAGGAAGCACCGAAAATTACGAAAAAAAGATAATGATTTTTGTTATTTCTATCATTTATCATTAATCATTATTATAACTATCACTAATATTAATTTTAGTTTAATAATCATCTTCATGAAGTTGTAGTCATGGAATATTGGAATCAACAAAATTCGACGCGGAAATCATAGTCAATGATTCAGAAATAATAACGTAATGTTGTCAATATTGGTTAAACAAAAAAGGAGTATGAATGAAGAGATAATAAAAAAAAGCATATATATATATTTGTAATAAAAGCGAAGAAAAAAAAGACATCAAACTGAAATCAAAGTGATTTGTTTTAGTTCAATAAAAAAAAAGTAGACACAAATGATAATCGCTTTCGATTCATAATTAATACTATAAATGTTCAATTTTCACTATTTCCTCTTTGTGCGAGTGCATGTGAGATTTTGTGCTCATTCATTGTTTCTCTCATTGCATGTGGAAGTTATACACAATACATACATGCATAATATACTACAGTGCTAGTTTTTTTGTTTCCGATTGGAACGACAAAGGTCTGTTTGCATTCATGTATGATAATTCTCATTTCATTTCTTTCATTATCATTTTCTTAGTTTCTGCTTTCGGTAAAATGTTCATATGATTAAAGATTATCGAAGCAGTGAAAATGAAAGAATGGAGAGAAAAAAAAATAGAGTACAGATCATTAAATTGAAAGACTGGCCCCCATTCGCTCATGCCGGCTGGCGTTCAATTTACCAATCGTAGTGCCACTGCTGTAGCGCAACTAGTAATTACATTTGTTTATTCATTTTTATTTCATCTTCTACTTTTTGTGTACCTTTGTTACCCGGATTTTTGCAAATATTCATCAGTTCGCTGGGCGATTGCCACAAAGGTTATTATCCCACTTTAAAATTAATATTAAGCCTAGTTTGGCACAAACACCACACTTTCCCGGGGCCGGCACTCGCTTATTTATATATTTTCTCATTCATTTTGTTTATTATTTATCTCTTGCATCATTTTTTTTCTTATTGCTCAAATATTCGAATCCCACTTTCAATCGTTAGTTTTTGTATGATTCACGCGCTCAATTACTCACAAGTATGCATTGAAATTTGTAATGTATTGGATTTATGTGGAAACTCTATTCTATACTGTTGTTTTCTTCAATTATATTCATTTATAACTTCTGACTGCAGATTTGCGTTCAACAATGTTCGAGCATTTAATATTGATGTGAAATTTTTGAAATCTCTAATTATTCTGGTATGTATATCTCTTTATTTTATCCCAACATCATCAATGCTTTTATTCATCTTTATAATATGCTTTATCATTTCATTCCCGTTTATTATTATAATGCCGGACTATTTATTGATACTTTTTCGAATAAAAAGGAAATGAATGAAAAAAGAATTCTGGCAAATCATCGTAGAGCGATGGTTATAGGCCGGTTGATTATCAATTAAAGTAAAATCGAATCAGCATCCAGCGCCAGAGCGCGTTTTACTTTTTTGTTTTTCTCTCTCATTTTTTCTTCATCATGTTTAACTGGTTATCAGTATGACGGTCTCATCCATACTCGATTTCGGGCCTGTCTCTAACAAGTACACATTATTTCCAACTAACGTTTAACTATCAATTATGCATCTATGTATGCATTCTTTTATATCTTACACGAACATATAACACCTAATGATTTCTTCTTTTTTTTTAGCTACCACGCTTTTATTTTTAATTACTTTATATTGAACAGTAATCGACATTAGAAGATTCGGTGCGCGAGTAAAAACTGAAGGAAGAGAATAAAAGTACCGCAAGCCCACGTGAGCTGTTGATGGAAGACATCGTTCACGAAATGTGCCGTGTTTTTATTTTTTTTAAATCTTCATTCTTAAGGGGGATGAGTGAAATCGTGAGTTGGTGAGTTGATATAGTTCAATCACGCGTGCAATAAATAGTATGGAATCCAAATAAATCACACCCCATTCTTCCATTCTTTCTCCTTCAGTATCTTCTGCACGATCATAAAGAAAATAAAAGAAATAAAAATAGTAATTAAGGAAAAAACTGAAGAATGTTGCGCGTTTGAAGATTCAAACTCAAAACAGCGATATGTTAAATCGATCAATACTTTCATTGAACATTGACGCTTGATGAAATCAACAATACAAATTAAAAGTCTAAGTATTAATTTAAAATTAAAAATTAAAATTAGAAAGAAAAAATGATGAATCAAAAAGAAAAACACTGAAAAATCGCAATGTGTATATGGTTTTTTTTCTATATATGGATGTGTGTGCCTCGTAGTATGTGCGTGTAATACTTATGATTGAAAAATAAAGAAAAATTATGACAAGATAAAATTACAGATAATAATTAACAAAAATTGATGATCTTAAATAACTACAGTCGGAATCGTGCTCTTCTCGTTGACAGCGAAACAAAATTATGAAAGAAAGATGGTGACGAACAGATAAGACAGTTAATCATAGGAATTAATAATCCATTTTGTAACACTGATATGTGCCGACTCATAGCTATAAAATCAACGCGATTGTCTTGCAATAATAATTTTTTTATTGTTAATATGATTCTAATTAATTTTTTTTTCTTTCCAATCTTGCGTTCATGAATTTATTTCGCTGCCAACATTCTGCGGGGCAGAGATTGATGATGTTACAACCGACTAGGAAATATGTTCTGCTGGACAAACAACAATGACATGCCAGGATTAAAAAGAAAAATAAAAATTGACAGAAGAATTAATCGCATGCGTCGCACAATCAGTTTCTTATCTGCAATTTTTCCGTTTATATCGAACATTATTCAATTATTAGATTCTTGACATTAAATCAAAATCGTACTATTTCAACATTCTTTTCTTTTTCCGCACTTTCATAATACAATAAACGTTTTCGTTTCCATGATAAATTTGTGAGTGTAGCACCTTCAAAAGAAAAAAAAAAATATATAAAACAATGAAGAAAGAGAGTGTTATTCGAAAGAATCCAGTTGACAATTCGTAAATCGTTTTGTTGTTATTAATAATCAATTGATTCCTTTTCATTCCTCACGTTATTTTGTCTAAATCGTAAAGATGCGAAGATTCACTCATTTTGTCTCGTGTTATTAATGTTAAAAACTGTTTCTTACATTTCTATCATAATAATTAATCATATATGGATCACCAGCAATCTGCGGACCGGCTAAATGCGGTTCCGGGCTAATTTGTAAAATATACGTATCTTACGTTATACACATTGAACTCTGTACAAGAATTATTAGCACTCGCTTCATTTCGGCAAGCACTCAGGTTTTTTTTTCTTTTTTTTTCTCTCTCCTCCGCGCGCACCTTCTTTCTTCGCTCGCTCGTACACTCATTCACTTCTGCAATTTGTTATATATTCTGAGTCTTCTATCAGATTTTTTAAGCAGGGGATAATTGTTGGCCTTTTAAAGGAAAAGAAATTAGACAAAAAAAAATTCATTCTCCAGATTGAATCGTCGGATTAATTAAATTCAATTTGAACGAGAAAAAAAAAGGAAACGGAATTAAGTTCAGGGTGACACTTGCAAAAATTGCCGCGACAATTGCAACAGATTCATGATAAAAGCTCTCGCATGGACAGCTTTAGGGCGAGGCGATATATCTTTCTGTTATCTCGGCCAGATTAAGTTCTAAACTAAAGATCAAAAGGACAATTCACCGAACATCGTTTTAGGCATGGACGAAAAAAGTTACATTATTCTAATGTTCATCATAAACCTGTTCTCAATTAAATTAAACACCGAAAATTCACGAGAAAAGACAATTGAAAGAAATGATCAATTATAACAGATTAGAACCATTCAGTTTCCTCTTTCTTACTGTCCACAAAGCGGTGCACGCATTAATATTCTTTTTCTGTTTTGGAATGTGATAATCTAACAAACGAAAAATAATATTGCAGAGCAACAAAGAGAGAAAAGAAACTTTTTCCTGGATTTATTTTAACGGTGCAAAAAGGACATTGACGAATGAGGCGCGAGGAGTTTGCTTGAACTTCCATTGAGTTGATGGTGAAAAGGGTCGAGGGTTGTAGTGGTGATAGCGATGGTATTGGGCGATGGCCATCGACGAAAATACATGGACAAACTTGTTGTTGGAGTCAGTGCAATCGATCAGTCATACAGAGCACTAGAATACCAGTAATGGACAAGGGCATATGGCTGAAACCACTGTGGCTCGTTGTACAATCTCTCTTGTTAGATGTTGCTCTTTGAGAATGATACTCGCAAGTGATTGGACTCGCTTAATTGATAATTGTGCATTTTCTGGAAAAACAAATAAAATAAATGGATAAAGAATGAAATTCATCAAGGTAACGCATCCAATTTGAATTTATATATGAAATTAATTAAATACATACGATAAGCGCCGCTACTGCATCGTCCATACTTGGCATTTGAATGAGTGCCATTTTTCTATCTTTTGGGAAAAATTTGAATGCCTTGACTGTAAAACCATTCTGCGTAAAAGCATCCTTGATCTCCTCCTCAGTCACTGTTGCTCTGTTTACATAATAGAATAATTATCAATTAATTGGAGTTTCGAACAGTCCACTGACTTCGGAGTGTAAGTAAATGAGGAAGTACATTTAAATTTTATATGAAATTATGAATCTTACGGAATGTTTGATAAATGAAGTGTTGCACTTGGTGGATAAATATTTTGATAATTTTTCGAGCCGGGTTTTTTGAATCGATGAAGAGTACTATTGGTGTAATCCTTAGTTAAGCCTGCGTCAGGTTGGCCTTCTTTGGGCAATTGAACAGTTTGGTGTTTGCTCACCATAACTCTGATTTGCTTTCCAAACACCTTGAGCTTGTCCATGTGAGTCAACGCTAATGAAATGAATAAATTAATATATAATAATATGTTTGCGTAGATCGTACAGAAATATTTTTCGTGATGAATATCAGTGGATTCAATTTACCTAGATGACCTTGATGTGGCTCCGCCATTTGGATGAGGGCAGAGTCTTTTTTGTTGTACAAAATCTTCACGCGCTGTACATCCCCATAAACGCCTATAGGTGCAACACAGAATGCCATGAAGGAAAAAAAAAATAAAAATCATTAGTGTTGTTACAATCGGGTTGTCACAATTCTTTTGTTTTCTTTACCTCTTATACAAAGACATTCGGATATATTCAAATTGGAATTTTTCGAAATAAAAATCAAAAACTTTTATATGTGAAAATAAATGAAATGATAATAATAATGTGCTAATCATCAAGGGGAGGTGAAACAATCGAACCGATGTCTAGATCATGCAAGAGGCACTCGGCAACTGAATATCAATTATCAATGTGAATTTGATTATTGAAATTTATGTATGGATTTTGTAGTTATATATCAAGTGATTAGCTATTATACATAAAAATATATAACAATATGCACAAAATTTGCGCCGAGCACCTCGTAACAATGTGATGTTTCCTATGGAATTACGTATAAAATTATAAAGCAAAAGCTTATGTCAATAATGAAGGCGACGAGAATTGATATGTAGTAATTAAAAATCACTGATGAAGAATTTTGAATGGGAAAATATGTTTTGAGAAATAGAAAGGTATAATTATGAATGTAAAAGTGTTGTTTCATCATGTCCATGAATGAATGAATTAAAAGATAAATAGCATTGAGAAAACGTTAGAATGATTTTTTCCATTTCGGTCATAACCAGCAGTGAGAATTAATTAAATTTTGTATGAAATAAAAATCAGATAAGTATCGAAATAATTAATGAAATATAAAAATTTGTTTATTATGTAAATTGAGAACGAATTGATGAAAATCACACACAACTTCAGGATTCAGTTATAGATGTAAAATTATATCGTAGAGTATCGAAAATTGAATTGAAAATATTATTTGATTGACTTTTCATTAAAATTTTTCAATCGATCAAGGAATGCACCAAATAATTGATTGAAACGAAATATTGTTTCTCTCAATTCATACTTGTGGACCACACATATGAATATAATCAAAAAAGAATCATCCAGGTGGATTTGCCATTAGTGAGTAAGTGTTTAAATATAATAATTAATAATGTAATATAATTAATAATATAAATGTGGAGACGTACCAAACAGGGTAAAGAGAGCGTCAGGCGTGACCATCTACACAGAGAACAGACAGAGTCCAGTCAGTAGTCAGCGAGTACATAGAATTCGATGTATAGTACTTGGATATAGCGCACAAGTTTCTCGAATGATTTTCGATAGTATTATTGTCTTGTTAATTTTTTGTTCAAAAAGTGAATGGATAAATGTTTATGAGAATAAATATAAAATAAAATAGTATGAAGTTCGTGTAAAGATATGATAGCGTTTCAAAAGATGAATAACAAAAATAAAAATAGTGAAACTCAAAAAACAAAAAAATAGAAAATGATCGCGAAGCTTGTGCGCGAACACAACGAATAGTAGTACACACAGTTACAGTAAAATAGTATAGTGACAAGTTGCAGCTGCGAGATTATAAACGACGGCATTCTGAATCGGGATGCCCGGTGTTATTATTCAAACTATTTTTATAGTATCATTCATATTCTCCTCTTACAAATATTTTTTTTCTTTTTTCAACACAAGTATTTTTTTCATTATCCGGGCATCGCGAAAAATCAATCCGTCATATATGGAAAATTACGATTAATATTCGGGGAAGACTAGTGGGTGGAAAGAAATACAGTTGTGACGAATCAAATGATTTATATAATGCGTATTTTCATAATTTGATTCCGTTTTTCTCGCTTTTTTTTTGGGTTCGTCACATACATTTACGGGGATGAAGAATAATGCATTAGAAAATGTAATTTTCTCGTCAATCATTGTGTCATTCAATTCATAACTATAAAAATAGATGACTATTCATCATTCATCTCTGATAATATTCAATTATTCATTCGAAATGTTTGATGAGAAAAAAAAACACAACCTATTCAGCTTGAATAAATTTTCGGGATAATTTTCTACTTGAGTTTCTACATTCATTTATATTATAACTATGTAACTCATGTATAGAATCATACATACGTATCGGGCAATTTGACTTTTAATTTCAGCAAGGAGAATGATTGAGATACACTAAATGACATGGGCGACAGAGCGGGACAAAGACAATAAAAAAAAAAACAGGAACCAAAAAAATATGACAGAAAACAATCACTAAAACAAGAACGATGATTTTATCGTCTTCCAATAAGCAAAAATGGTCTATAGGTGATTAAAACAAAAAAACGCGTTAATACACTTGTTACATTTCAGGGATATTTGTTTGGTCAATGAGAAAAAAAAACGAAAAAAAAAAAATAAATAAATAAAGTAACGTAGCGATTATGTTTAGCGGAAGATGGATTAACTTACCTCTTCATTGAGATTGGTGACAAGCAATACCGATGACATTTGTGGACTGCCTTGTACTCTAACACCAAGTGCACCAGCGCCAATACTAAAGCCACCTAGGCCAGCTATTCCTCCACCTGGTGCCACGCCGTTACCATAAGGTCCACCAAGTGGCGATGGTAATCCGTGCATTGCGGCAAATGGTGATGCCAGTACGCTTGGCGCCCCTGTAATTGACTCTACTTCAAGTAATTCATGAGGTCACATTAATAAAATAGGGAATAATTCCACTTGATTGATTGTGGTAAATAATAAATGCATTCAGAGAAGAGTTTGGATGCGAGTGGATGAAGGAAGTGGCAAAGAAAAAAAGGAATAATAAAACGAGACTAAAAAAAGAAGATTGAAAAAAAGAAAAAAAAATTTAATTTTACTCACCGGGTAAACGTGCCCTTGGCTGCGTGCCAGCTGCGCCAAGAAGTAGCTGTGGAAGCAATTCACCTCCAAGTGCAAGCGATGCCGCGTCCAAGTTTGGATCACCTGTCGGTAGCGTTGGATTTGTGTAGTCTCGTGACTTGTCGTTGTTGTATTTTACATTCAAACTCTGCATCTTGCTGAAGTCAATGCGGAGTGTACAACAAGAATTGTAGATATTCTGGCCGTCAAGAGACTGAAAAAGTAGTACAACAAAATGTGTGTTGATAAAATCTATATATTTTTATTTCAAAGGAAGTAGAAGAATAAATAAAATTTAAAATATTATTCTCATTAATAATTCGAAATCCAATTATAACAAAATTGAGGAATAGAATTTTTCAAAGAAAAAAAAACTACTTCTATTTCATAGGGAGAGCTTCACCGTCCACAAATAACTGTGGAAACCATAAAATCACTCTTCAAATTATTATGAAATGGTATCGTGAAAAAAATGGGATAAATTGAAGCGAAATTTTTTTCCACAGAGCGAAGTACACGTTGCTCCATTCATGGTTTATGACCACGGCATCATCTCGGTACTTGCTGGGCGTATTTGATTTTCATTAATAACCCAGTAACACACGACATAAACCGCATAATGGTGAGAGGCGATGCGTGAGCCAACTCGTGCTTTTAACGTGAAACGACAAAACGTTGCAGCGTTTTGCTTTGTTTGACTTATGCTCTCTGTTACGTGTAGAATATAAAGGTAGTATATGTATCGTCGGAGTGGTGGTTGTATAACTACACTGCACATTGGTCCTCGGTCATTCTCTCGAGCACCAGTCGTGTACAAAATGCCGCACCTGGACGTGTGCGCATATTTGCACGTGCTAATGAATATCGTACATAATTACAGGGGGGGATGCTTATGATAAATTTTACATTAGCCTCAACGAGTCCAATTGACCATGCTCATTACATTCACATATATAAATGTATTGCTGTGTGTATTTGACTATGCAACATATGGCAATTGTTCTACTCATTTCATCTAAATTGTTCGTTGTAATTTCACGATAATTTATTTCGTATTTGAATATTTCAATTTTCCGTAATGATTTAATGCAGGAAAAAATAGAGAGCACACAGTCATCTGCTGCATAATAATATGATCATTCTTGTGATTTTGTTATTTATCTAGATAATAAGAGACAAAGCGTAGCGACTCGAAGAATCTTAGCCCCAGGCCAATTCGCAACGAGCTACATTGCAAGTTGGTTTAACAAAAAGCGAAAGATGGAAGGAGTAAGTGAGAGAGATGAAGGAAAATTTCAATCGCGAAATGACTTTGAGACTATTAAAATCTTTGAACAAGAGAATTTAGCCACAGGCTGAATATACTACTTTTTTTTCTTCTCTTTTACTTTTCTTATACAATTTGTGAGCCACGGAAAAGACAATAATTCTTCATTTTCCAAGGTAAAACTATGAGAATAAATGAAAGGTAGATAAAGAAATGAAATAATAATACATAACATAAAACGAATGGTGGAAAATAAAGTGAAAAAAGAGGGAGGAATGGAAGAAAAATTTTTGTGTTGAAATTGAACGGGTAAATATTAATCAGATAATTTCATGTTGGCGATTGGCGGAAGTGAGGCCCCGAAAATGTGGGTTACTGAATAATTCACAACACACAAGTAGATGTGAGTTGGATGGTGGAGGGTTTGTAGGAGCAACCGAGCCGGAAGAATATTCCCCAGGCTGATCTATCTTCCCCAAAGGATTGGTGGAGGCTGCAAGCCCAACTTATATATATGTGCGTGTGCAAGCCGGAAATTTAAGGGGGGTAACTCCGGAATGGTAAAGCCAAAACCGTAACCGGAGCAAATGGAATATACTTACCACTTTAGCAGCCTGCGCCGACATTGTATCCGAGTATTGTATGAGAGCTTGGAACGTGCCTACAAAGAAAAAAGAAAAAACAATAAAAAAAATGACGAAACAGGGAGAAAAGAAAGAAACAAAAATATACTGTGTGAATAAAACACAGCGGAAAAAGTGAACATTTTAAATCAACTTGTCAATTTAATATGCAAACGTTTCATGAATCAATTTTCCTTAACAGTATATGAATAGTTAATTTCATATTGTACTCACTATTTTTTGTGAATGTTACAATTTTCAAGACTTTTCCATAACGAGTGAATATCTGAAACAAAAAAAATGAAAATAAAAATTTGTATGATTAAATGAAATTAAATATTTAAGAGTAGAAGTGAAAAAACATTTTCTGTTCAATACTTATTATTTATGGAACAATTTGAGAGGATTATTCGGGGTAGGGGGATACATGTTGTTGATGTGGAAACAGACTTGATTATGCATGACGGACGAGAGTGGAAATGACGTACACATACATACGTACATACATGTATAGATATATAGATATACAGATGTATGCGAATATGTGTGAGTACTGGAAATGGTCGAATGGATCAACCTAAACAAAGAGAGAAGCTATACCGCAGAGGCCTCAAACCTGCTGGTTGCATTTGTATCTCTCTTCGCACTCTCTCTTTGTCTCTCTGATGTCTCTTTGTATGATCATGAGAGATAGCCAGTGGCGTGCGGTGCCCGGGCGAGACAGGAAACAGAGGATTGTGTTCATTTCTATATATCTATCATACTCTCTTTCTCTCATGTGCATCATCCATTCTCTATCCCTCTGCGTTCGACACAAAATTAATAAACGTATCGCTTATCATACCCACAGAATGTCGACATTATAACTCGCACTCTTGCTCATACGCATAATTGTTATATTTATAGACAACTGATATGATGACGTAACTGTTCTATGGGTTAATGTAAATGTTTGAGTTCATCACCATTAATTAATAATAGTAAATACTATGGTGAAATAACAATGTATAGATGAATAATAATGTATAAATGAAATTGGGAAATTGTGGATATTGAGTAAATTGATGATGAATAATTGACACGAAATCATTATTGTTATTTATTCAAATTAAATTTTGTGTATCAATTTTTCTCGATATTAAGAATAAATATAAATCCACTCTATTTAAAAAGGTTTGAGTTTTTTATTTTATATAAAATGAAAGAACTTGACATAGAAGCAATATAAAAGTAACAAATATAGTGAAAAATCAAAAAATTGTGTGATTTTGTGATCGACAGAATACCACAATGAGTCAATTGTTTCATTTCGCCACTCTGTCAAATAAAATGAGATGAATAAAATTTGTAGGTTATCAAAAAAGTGTGAATGATGTGAATGAAATACCATTGACTATATACATTTTTTCCCCAAAACGACAGCGCTTTTCATGATTGTTATCCAATCATTTTCCAATTTTCCATTATTTGGTCAATTTCAATATTCATCCACTTATATATATATATATATATATGAACTGAGTGGATATTTTTGATTGACGCAGCGAGCGAATAGAGCCGGGTCATTAGTGATATTGCATTGTTATTATCACAAACATGGTATCTGATGTATCGGTTTATTGAAAATGTTCATTCTCATCTCTATTTCCGTCAATTCATTCAGGGGTAACGTCATTTTTTTTTCTCTCATTCACCATCATTTAAACGCCGTCAAATATCATTAAAATAAATATGCTCAATAAACAATGCAATACTCAAGAATATTATCAGTCAATTAATTCTACAACTCTATAAAGCTAAAGCTTTTGTTTGTATTCATAAAAAAAAAACACCAGAAAAAAAGGTATATTAAAATAAAATAATCCGCGCCTTTTCACGTATATTTCTCATTCGTATCACGATAATCAATTTCACCGCAGTATTGTATTAAATTTACATGCGGGCAAATCAAAATACCATCATCGTATTTTAGGGTATACGTGTATATACAGACACGAACACGATAACGTAAATGGAATGTATACAGAGAAGGTGAAGAGAGGTGGTGACAGGTGAAGGACTCGATAATAATTTTCAATCAACCACGTACGAACGTATATTAAAATCAAGTGATTATAAATATACATATACACATACATAAATTTGTTCGTATAAATAAAATGAAATATTATTTGTGTGTTGGAAAATATTTTTTTACTTCTACCGCACTCGTCCTTTTTGCGTCATTCTTGTCATTTTTTTTCTATTCAAACCGATGTAAATATTTGTGTTGGGCTTTTACGCGAATTGCTGTTGAAAATCCCAGTCCGTACTGGTAGCTCTCTCACATACACACACATACAAAAATCCCAATAAAATTGGCTCTCGCAAAATTGAGTAACACCGTTGAGGGACCTGGTTCGCGCATTCCCTGCACACCGCCCTTTCTCTCTTGCTTCCAATCTTTATCTATTTGTATAAGTGTGTTAGTGATGTATACATTTATTTGTGTGTGGGTGTTCATATATGTTTAGGTACTTTCACGTTCTCTTTTCAACTCGCGCGTTGTATATTTGTGCACAAAATCCCGTGGGAAATCATCTTGGCACGGCGAAAAACGTATACACCAAACTCTTACACATATAACAAAGAACGTTGGACATCACTCGCGTGATCCTGCCTTTGCGGTCGCTCGGCGAGTGCACGAAAAAAAGAAAAAAGATAAAGAACTTCACCGTGCTATTCTTACAACTACGAAAATATACACATTCGTATGTGTGCGTGTGTGTGTTTGTACACAATCCACCCCTATATGTCATGAGCATAAGTGTATATTTTTATTTTCTATCTAATATTTTATTTTTCACATCATTTTATCGTGTCATTTTGTTTCCACTTGGTCTCACGTCACTATACATATAATCCACGTTGTGTTTGCTTGGACGTAGCTCGCATGAACCGTCCAATCGACGGATATAAGGGGGCCAAGGCGCATGAAAAAAAAAAAGAAAAACGAAAGAGATGATGAAAAAACCGAGGGAAAAAAGAAAATACACCATCAGATGTGAGCTTAAGAATTTTTCACTCGACCCTTTCGTGAAATCGAAGGAAAGCCAACGGCACGCGAGCAATCTTCTCCAGACTCGATAGCTTCCTGCCACCGCGTTCACCTCTTTCTCTCTTTTTTCCCCCTACCTCCATCGTTTCCCTCTCGATTTTTTTTCCCTCTATCCCGTTCTCTTTCCTCCTCTTCTTCTTTATTCTCACAAACTCTTGATATTTTCATTCAACCGTACGTGGCTATCGTCCAGATAGGAAATTCACCATTTCAATCTGTACAACCTACGTCAAATATATATATAAAGGAGCATTGTATCATCACAAGTATATCCACCTCATCCTATTTCACTCAACCGAAAAAATTAATTTCACAATTTTATTTATAAAGTTTATTTCAATTGCTGACAGATAACTTCTATTTACTACTCTAAATTGAGATAACTGATTGAAAGAAAAAGCATCAAATAGAAATTGAAAACAAAGATATTTTAACAGTTACAGATATTTGTAAATAAAACTGACAACGAAGAATAATAACAAAAATATTGTTATCCGTCTGTATATTTTAGTTTCTTCGTCAAGGCAAATTATATGAAGCATTTTTGATATAAATTCTTCGTAATCGCACGTACATATATTTATATATTGTACGCATTTCACGTATGCGTCATGAATTTACGTCAATGTCGTTCGTTATTGATTGCAGCAACAGTTATTAATTCGTCTATACACATATATGTATATATGGGTGTTCAATTATCGACATAGCACTCACGGGCCATCAAGTACTCGGGGCCTCTAATGCAATAACGTGGTGATGTACAATAATAATGTCAATGTAATTCCAAATGGTTTACCACCATTGCGGATACGTGTATGAACAGGATGAAAAAAAAGAAGAGAAGAAAAGAAAAGAAAATACATAATAAAAAGTGAAGAAAAATAATAATAAAAGAAAAAACGTGAGGAAAAATTGAATTGGTAAACACAAAACAAGACGAGTAAACGAAAATATTCATCTATTGCTGATATGTTAAATTGATCGTTGATCCTCTCTGTATGACAATGAATGAACAGAGTACATTTGTTTTGGCTGCGTTTATATGCATCGAACTGCATATGTGAACATATATATAAAGGGAGAAGGAGAGCAAGAGATGTTGAACGAGAATTGTGTGTTTCTGTGTGTATCGCGGGAATACGAGCAACTGGAATAATCGAGGTGGAACATCAGTGGTGGTTCACGATGGGCCGATGTGTTTGCGTCTATATAACATACCATCATCGTTATATAGCGATCCCCGACATCAATCCATTAATCATAGCGCATGAGTAACGTGTGATTAATGCTTTTGTATTGTATGTGTATATGTATACCGAGATATATTTAATGGATATAATATTTTTTCTTTCGTTGTGTAACATGCCGGACAATCAGTTTTTTTTTTCTTTCGCGCCTTATACCGTTGACGTTTCAAATTATCTACGCCTATTTGTTCACACTTCTTGATCTTGTGCGAGCAATTTTCCTAATTTTTATCCCTTTCGTGACTTATTATTTTTATTTTTATGTTGTTATAAATGAATTACTGTTGAGGGAAATTGCAAATAAAATATTGTGATAAATGGGAGAGAATATATTTGTTCTGATGTTACAAGATGATTTTTATATTAGGGGAAAGTTGAAACAGAAAATAATTGTTAGATTTCAATTATCTCATATGAACAATTTCATTGATAAATTTTTTTTTTCTGTGAGTCATCGTCATAGTTATTTTGTTGTTGTTTGGATGAATGGTACTTAGGAGATGAATTTCATATAGAGTACAATGACGGAGGCTGAAGAGAATTCCTATAATAAATAATTCAACTCCCCCGAATTGTTGAATTATTTGGCACGATTTGTGTGTAATCAATAATTACGAAAATGGTGAATTGAGAGGCAATGCGTTACCACGAAACGGGCGTTAATGATTACTGCGAGTAATGTCTCATCGTAAATTGTACCACACGAAAAGCTACGATATATACACGCGTTCTACTCTCCCTCGATCTATTTATCTCTACTACTCAATCCATTTCTCCATCTCATCCCTTGTAATATCGATTAAATATTATTATATATTACCCTTCGTGATGTCTGTACTTAAACTGATCACATGATGACAGTGCGATGTATAAATCGTAAACGATTGGGTGGAGTGGAGATAGAATGAAAGAAAAAAAAAAATAATCAAAAAGAAAGAGAATGGGGAGAAAAAAAAAATAAAATAAAAATGAAAGTGAATTTATTCATACGGATATCTTTTCTCCCTTTAATGAGACGGGATTTATCGTGTCCCAGGTGGTGTGGTCACAGACTCTCATCTTTCCTTGTTTATGTCACTGCTGCCTATGCCATAGACAGCGCAACCTGTCACATATCTATATACGTAACACGACTTCACTCATAACTTTCCTATAAATGTTAAAAGCCGGCGTATTCTTTTATGTTCACATTTCTCGCTGTCAACGTCATAACATCAGTGCGACCCTCAGCCACCTGGGGAATGGAAAAAGCGAAATAGGGGAAAAAAGAGAAAGCGAAAGCAGGAAACAAAAAAAATTTTTCTTGTGTTCCACTCTATCACTTTATCTACATTTTTACTGAATGAAGGCCACTGGAAAATGAAATAAAGTCAGAGGAGAAAAAAAAACAGTCAAACTTACTTTTAGCTTCGCACTTTTTTTTTATTTTTTATTTTTAGTTTGTTACCGTTATTGTCAAGTTTTTGGTTTGAGTGAAAAAGCTGATCGTGGCTTCGCGCCTCACCACCTTCTATAGTTGACTTACCGCGAAAAAGAGAAGCCCACTCCGAGAGTGTACTCCCAACATTCACTTACTCACTCATTCTCGCTCTCGATTTTCTACTTTTTTTTTGTCCCGCCTCTCCCTCCATCATTCATTCACTCTCAGTCTATATAATGTACTTGACGTTCTTTCGGTTCTCTACGAGTGGCAGCCCAAGTGTGCAATGAAGCACAAAGTGATCGTAAAAGTTGGTTATCGAAGATTCGAAAAGCAAATAATAAAGCGAGAGAGTTACCACAAAACTCAATATGAATTGCACTTGAGTCAAGTGAGAATAAAAAATATAGGGGCAGAACGAAACAGGGGTAGAAAAAAAAGGAGAAATTCATCGTTTTATCTTTTAATATAAAGAATATAAAGTGTAAATGAGAAGAAGAACCGAATAAAAAAATTTAAGCATGGAACATCTAGTTATTTGTTCAACTATGTTCCTCCACTTTGATGAAAAAAAAAGAAAAAAAACTTGAAAAATAAACAAAAAACTATAAAAATAACAATGATTAAAAACAAATACTATTATTCAACATAAATTTTTAGTTGTATTAAAGTTATATTTACGAATATGAACAAACTGATACTGAAACCATGTCGGCATATATTATAAACGAGAAAGGCTTTTGCGTAGTTTGCCTTGTCTGAAGGCGCTTTAGTGTACGACAAGTTTAAGTGGGATTAGAAATTGCCGTCGATATTAGCGTGCCACAGCTGCGGACCTTTGCCTAGCTCAGTCATACCCTGTAGTGCTCGTGGTAATAGTAGTAGTACTAGTCAGGCTTCTTAAGTAGAATGAGCATCTTTGTGGTCAGGCAAGCTCTCCCTTGCCATATTCAATTCTATATATCTCTCTTCGTGTGCTCCAACTAAACTCTCCGTCTTCTAATTTTTTCCAATACTTTATGTATCGTAAAAACTATTTAACCATTAATGTACACGAATGGATAATTGAAAAAAAAAAAGATGTCTTTCTCCTTGATTATATCCACTAACTAAAGACTATATCACAGAAATATTTTGCCATGTTTGGTTAAGCTTGCTTAGCTAAGCTTATCTCTCTCTACTTCCTTTTCTCTTACCCTTTCCCCACTGACTGTTCCCTCATCCTCATTGATGGTTAAAACAAAAGACTGTAACAAAAAGACTGTACACTAGGGAACAGTACTTTCGATACTACTATTAATATTGGATGATCCTTCATTCCCTTAAGAATTGAATTCTTGTAGTATCTATTGAACTGTAAGCATCGATGAGATTGAAAATTAATTCCAATCATACTTAAAAAGGTCACGTTGAAGCCACAAAAAAATTGTGTAACTTTGATTGATGAACTTTTACATTTTATATGGATACTTGTTATTCATATTAACGAATCTTCATTTTCATCACGATGGATTCAGAGTGACATATTAAACAGTCCAATATTTTCACTAATAATCCACTCAAATAATTTCGATATTAAAGTTATTATTAACGCACCCATGTTTGATTGCAGTGTGCAATTAATTAATCATTTATCCTTCAAAATATTTGTTCATAAGTGTCTATTACTACATTTCACTCAAAAAAATTCAGTTAATCTTCTAATTACTCTATTTTTTTTTCTCCAGCGTTCTCATCTCGATAAAATATTAACTTCAGGTATCTACATTACCCACTACGCTGCGCTTATAGCAACGAAAATTGGTAATAGTACACCCAGTGGAAAGAGGGAGCAAAAACGTTACTGAAGGGAAGGACGAGAAGATAAAAAGAAGGAAATATAAGAGGATGGTGAAAATAGAGAGGATGAAGGCATTTAAAAATTCATGGACCACTCAACTAAAACCGGAAGAACACTCCTTACCCTTCGTATTTCCGTCCCTGTGCTTTATCTCCATATTGTATATATATTTGCGGCCCTTGTGTTCACCACCACCTTTCCTCGCAGGGATATATAACCCCAAGGGGTAGCGTGGCGCTTTTGTTGGACGCTCCCTAATGACGTGCTTGCGCCGATATACTTACTCGTCTCGCTCTTCCGTTTCTGTATAACATCAACCACCATTTGCCTACCCGACAAATTGTGTTGGCTCTTCGTTTGACCGTGACGCAAGAGAATATATATATGGAGCCGATGTGACGGTATACAGAGTTGAGTTTACATAATTACTTAACTTCCCATTTCATAATTTAAATACCCTAATTCATCACTCTCATCCACAATTAATTTAATTATAAAAAACTAACCGGAAAATTCAATGTTCATCTTTCGCTATATGTGAATATTTTTGTTTATTTCATACCTGATAGAGAATGTCCAGAGATATCGGATAGATCATGTGTTCAACAATTACTCTAAGCACAGTATTAGGTCCACCTTGTGTATCACCGGAATTCTGAATATTTTGTCCTTGGGCAACTTGCAATGCGACTTGAGTGCTGGAATTCTGTTGATTGAAACAAAAAATGTATTAATATAATGAAGATTACATTTCATATATAAGTTAAGTAGGTTAATTATGATCGGAAATAAAGTGGTCACGCAATGTAAATAAATAATGTGTAAACAGAATTGCATGATATTTATATTTTTGTATCATTTGACTGTTCGACTGTATACTAATTTTGTTTATTCATTCATTTATTTATTCGTTCGTGACTCTTTTTCTGCTAATGGAGATGAACAATGATGTTGACTCATTGGAGTAATAAAATATTCGTTTCGATGCAGATATGATTAATGAATTATTGATCAAATATATCGACAAATGATTTTCATTCACTTCTTTTTTGTGTTGCTTATCATCATTAATAGTATGCATAATAAATATTTCATCTGATATCAATTGAATGTGTGTGTATGTGACGCAATCTAAACCTCGTCAAATCCTTTCAATTCATATTATTATTCGATGAGTGAGAATAATTTTTTTTTAGCTTTGTTTAATTATCGTTTTTTCCTCTGTGACCCTTTTTCAACTTTATATTTTTTAACTCAGGCTACTTTAAAGCACCTGAGAAATAAGGTTTAGGCGAAGGTAATTTCTCGTCCCAGGCTTTTGAGAATTTTACGACCAAGTCACATCCCCAACGGAGTCACTGATGAATTTTCGAGAGTTCGAGGTAGAGAATCTGGATATAAATGTTAAATTATACTACTCTAGCTCACTCGCTTCGTCTCCCTCATTTGTTAACTCACTTTCACATTCACAATGCGCTTGCAACTTTAGTATTAAATTGTTTTAACTCACAACAACGAAATCAATATTGTGAATTGAAATATTCTGATGAATTTATTCAAGGTTTTATGTGACCACATCCTCAAATAAATTTGTTTCACCGTACGAATATGAAAAATTAATTTCCCAATGCGGGGATTTGAATTGAAATATTGATTAAAAATATCCATGCATATATGTTTATATAAAAATATGTATTAAAAATACAATTGGAATGGAATGGAATATAGCGAAACAAATACACAAAATAATACGTAATATTTATGCAAATGAAAGGCACGATTAAAAATTAAATTAGCGACATAAGCGAACCATGATGTGACGGATAAAAAGAAGAAAAATATATATAAATATATACATGAATATGAATTTATTTATACTGGAATATGTGCACGACCGATCGTACAACCCAAAGCAATGTATTTGTATTTGAACTATCTCCAATTTATATTTTAATTCATTTTCAATCTTCCTGTCTTCACACATATTCTTATCTCTGTTCGTCTGCTCACAAATGCAGATATACAATAAAGATTATCTTCTCTATTCTCCTTTGACATGAACGTCACGAATATAGAAAAATAAATCAAGTTTCTTCCATAATTTCAAATACATATTTGCTAAAACTCATGTACGAAATTCTTGTTTAAATTTTGGAATATTCATTGGAAAATTTATGGCACTCATCGTGAATTCAGTCTCTCCATAATTCCCATAATCTTGGTTAATCTTCGACGAAACTTTCACCAAAGTGTCTTCATGAAACAACACTAAATTCTACATCTTCACTATTTTTCGTCTGAATTTCAACTATTCCGGAAATAAAAGTGAAACAAAATGTGAAACCATCCGGATTCTTTGTCAAAAAAAAATAACAATATAGTGTCTCTTATCAGACACATTTTTCATATAAGTATAGACACGAGTGTATCTATGAGTTGCTGACAGGTGAAAAGCATTAACCACTCTTTGATAAAAGCGATGAAAGTTTCTCTTGTACTCGTCTCTTTTACGTCGTCAGTTTCGCTCTTAGAAAACATCGCATACGTATACACTCCCACCTTCATATATACATATATATGCATGTATATATGAACAGCATCCAACATAAGCCAGCGAGCTTTTGCTCGTTTATTCCAAGGCTGTTCCAACAAACCCTTTTGCTATCCGTATCGTCCAACGTCCATAGTTCCATACCGTTGGCAGTTTTGTTTCCTCTCTCCCTTCGCTCAAGTCATCTACATTCCACCGAAGCTTTTGATGGGCCGCTTCGAGCTATGCGATTGTTACATGCCAGTGTGGACCATTATGCCACGCGATTTCCGCACCAAGCCACATTACGCTTTTAACGGCCACCCTCCAACGACAATCACGAGGATACATATACATATAATGGATATATATGCATGTTTAGAGTGTAAAAATAAAAATAAAAGAAAAAAAAAAAGGGAAACGAGTATGATGGCAAAAATATGAAGAGTACAGAAACATGCAAAACGTCCAAACGACTCTTCACCTCAAACTCTTAAAAACCAACGTCGTGACATTTTCAGTTTGGCTTCTTCTTATCCATGCGCATAATTTTTCTCTTTTTTTTTTCATTCAACAACAATCATTTGCTATTTTTCCTTTGTTGAAAATACGAAATGATAAACTTCGCAAATGCGAATTGTCATTGTGCACATTGCGAATGTGTTCGTATATCCACGGTATAATGAATCAATTGAATGAATTCAAACATTTAAACTTTTCAATTACAAAACACATTTAAGAGAATAAGAGTTCCTTTTTTTTTCCTCGCCTTTGTAAATTAATGATGGATGAATATATGTAGACATATAGATTTCCATTGTTTCAGAAGTGGGATTAAAAGCACAATGATAATTTGGTTGAATGACGATAACTGGCTTTTATACATTTTGTATTCTTTTCAAACGTTATCCGAGAATCGTTAATCGAGAATGTTTCCAGGGGGTTAAAACTCTTTTCTCGCTTCGTTTAATCTTCTCCCTTTTTATCCCTTCAGCATCGTGCACTTTTTTTTTCACCAACACCCACCCACGAGTTTTATCGCTGAACGAATATCAATAGTTATGTAAACCACTTAAACTTGTTAGTTATATCTTTTTTCTTTTCATGATTAAACATTCGTAACAGCAGTTTTGTTATTTCCCTGCTTTTTTTTCCCTCTTCTGCTTGGTGTGTTGCGCTTCGGGGAGATCCAGTGTGATGGTAAAGATAGTCAAGGAGGCTTTTACACTGAGTAAAATTGTAGATAGTTGATGTAAACTGTATTAGTGCAGAAAAAAAAATACAACCATCACGATATACAAGAATGTATAGATAAAAAATTCTCAGACTCTTCTGCAGAATTCATTTCTTTTCACTTATATTTCAATTGTTGATATTCTTCAAACTCTCTCCCATTCTCTTTCTGCAACTCTACCTCTTTTATCTTTTCATGTTGCACTTAACACTCTCGCGTATTGCAAGGCACAATTCCAAGTTGTAGATAGTTTTGACGAGAGTTTAGAACTGTTAGGGTGTTTTGCTCAATGAAAATGATGGTATGCAATGGGTACTTTGCAAATAATGTATACACATACAAACACAAAGCTTACGATAGGTATAAATGTTATGTAATGGTGATTTTTGTGATACTACGATAGCCATGAATTTATACCGAAACTATTATATTTCTGAAATCGCAGAATTATACCATTCACGTAATATTCGCTGAGTAAATATCTAACAATTTCTTGCCAAAGTTAAGTTATTTTATCTAGTATGGGAAATCGTTTGTGTTCACGTAAAATATTTTAGTCAGTTTATGAATTACTTATTCAATATGTCAATGAAACAGATGAAGTTATTGATGAACTGTGTCATGTGTCATTCAAATAGATAATAAATGAACAGGATTTTTAGCTTTTCTACGAATAAATTTATCCCAACGAGTTGAAAAGATTATGAATTCAATAAATTGGTGAATGATATGACGCGATGAAAATAGTTTTAATGAGAAATGTCTTTTACTATTCGAATATATAAAATCAAAAGGGGATTCTATTTTAATTTTGAATACAAGTTTTCCATTTGATGTAGCAAATTATTCATGTCTTCATTAAATATTCCATTCAATCCAAAATATATTGACGTGGAAAATGAATATATTTTATGGAAAAAAACTGTAAACCGAACAGGCGAGAGAGAGAGAGAGGGTACTGCAATAAACATTGTAATTTATAATTTAAGAGTATTATTTGGGATTTATTGTTATAATATTAAAATATCGGAAAAGTTGATAGGAATTGATGAGAATTATAGACGGGGAAAAAAACAAAAAAATGATGGAAAAAGAGAAAAAGTGGAAGGGACGTTGGGCAATTGCATAAATTTATTTCATCGCTAACGAGTGTGCTATATAGACGAGTAAAAAGAGTTGAGCGATGAGGGGTATGAGGGGAAATAGAGTAAACGGGTGAATGCGGGATGTACTGACGAGTTGGTGGGATTTTGCGTTATCGGATTAACGCTTTTTGGGGTCATCAGCACGAGATTCACCCACTGGCTTTTCATATCCTCCAGTGCAATCTCGAAAACTCTATTTACGTTATCACATGATAAACAAATACGTACACTACATAACATCGAAAATTTTGCTATTCGCATGAACTTTGGCCAAATAGAATATACACAAAATAATTTGCATATATTACAAATATATTATACAGTTGACAAACAAGAAAAACAATTTTTCGGGGTAACGAAGAAAAGTGTAAACGAAATATATATTTATAATTCAAAAAAGACAAACGAAGAGAAATAGAAAGGGGAAAAAAAGAAAATAAGAGACAAAGAAGATGGTTAAGACGAAGGCGCGAGAAAATAATATATGAGGCGTCTCGGGGAAACAATGCACCGTCGTAGATCACCCGAGACACCCTCCATTAAAAATATTACGCCATCTTGGCCGTGTAACCGCCGCTCTCGCCCTACGTCGTTCTCGTTCACCAACTCCCTCACCTTTTCCATTTCGACCCCTTGCTGTTGGCCAACCAACATTTCGCCTCTATCTCTCTTGTCTTCTACTTATCCCACTTGCCTTCTCTTTCAGTTTCATCTCCTCCTTATTCTTCCATTCTATTCATCTCTCTTACTTGCTTGCTCGCTCTCACTTACTCACTCTCTAACACCCGTCACCGCGACCACGCCGAATAACAATGTGCCATTGTTGGCTGTACATCCACATCGGGGGTGTGAAATATGCAAGCCGTTAAGACCTACGGCTCGCAACGACGTTGCCTCTCTCCTAACCAACTCCCACTGCCACCTCGCGCCCATTCCGTCCCGCCAATCCACCATTTGCGTTCTTACCGAGTGAAGAGACCCGAGCGTGAGAGGGTTGAAAGAGATGATGAGGAAAAGGGTGAAGATGCAAACGCTGTGATGGCTATTGTTGTGTGGTAGAGGGAAGTAAACGATCCACGGAAAGGCTGATGACGAAGTCTTCGACATTGGGGGTGTCCTGATGCCTTGAGGACTACACACAACATGGAATGACGGGAAGAGAACTCGGTGGAATATCGAATAAAAAGTAGAGACTGAGTGGGATAGAATAAAAAAAAAAAGAAAAATATTCAAGACGATGTGGATGAACGATTGTCGGAATAATAATTGCGGAAGTCGTCTGCCTTCCACATTCTTTCTATAACTTTTATTCATTTTTTCACTCATTCCTTTCCTCATCTTCCATTTTTTCCTTTCTCATTCCGTCTTGTTTTATAATAAATGAATTTTTTTTCGTTCTAGTTTCATGGATGAAACAAAATAAGATAAAACAGAAATTTTATCCGGAATGAAGAAACAAGGCACTTGTATTTAAATATTACTTGAAGACAATGAGAAAAGTAATTAATCACAATTTTGCATTATTAAAGAAAAAAGATGGTGAAGAGAGAAAAAAAGTGGGAAGTAAAAGAGCTGATACTGCTGCTCACCACAATTTCACGACTTTCTATTATAAAATGAAAACAATTAAGTTGAATGAAATTTAAAATAATAATGTGAATTAATACTTGAACGAAATTCTTTGTTACAATTGACGAAAAATGAATAAAACTCAGTAGAGAGCAGAAAAAATGGGTGAGCCTGCAGTTACTTCTACACACATACACATCAATAATTATTTATCAACTGTATAGAGAGATATGAAGCAAAAAAAAAAGGAAAAAATTCCTTTTGCACTGCATACATGAAGCTTATATACATGAATGTATGTGCGCAGAGAGCTAGAACAATAGCCAAATTATAAAACGGAAGCGGCGGCGTTCCAAGCTCTCCCTACAGCCAACAAATGCAACCGGGAAAACCCGGATGAAACGATACTATGGATGTTGACTCTGGCAGGGTTATAGAGCGAGAAGAATTGAAAGAAAAAGTGGCATAATGGTTAGGAGTAACAGAGAAAGAAAGAAAGAAAGAAATAGAAGGGAGTGGAAGATGAGGAAAAAAAAAAGGGATACTGAAAGAGAGATGAAAACGCGACAAAAGTGGAACGGAGCATCAGTAGACTGGAGCACACTACTCTCGAGTTCACCTCTCTCTCTCTTTTCTCCTCTCAGCCTACGAACATTTTCGTCTCCCCTAAAAAACTAGACAGTATTAAAGAATCGGAAAAACGTTTCAGGAGGAATACTTCCGTATATGATTCCATATTTTTTATTATTATATTTTTCTTTTTCTTTTCCATACTCGAACCGCCATTTTCAACATTATTCTGCCTCACTGTACCTAATAAAAGCGTAACCTCTTGTGCTGTAAAATCTACATAAACTTTTGTTAAGGATAAATAAAGCGTCATTAAAACTTCAGACTTTCAATAAACTAAATATAAAGGATGCCTCTCTGTATTCATGTTCACTTGTACTTTTGAAGGAAAAAAAAAATGAATATATATATATAAGAGATTGAAAATATTTAAATACAGTGTTCAAGTAATCCAGTATGCAGGTTTGAATTAATGATGAAACTACCATTATAAAAATAACTATAGAAAAAAGTAAATGGAGAGGTGCCTTTGCGGTAAGAAATATGGAAATAATAAAATTCAAGAATAGAGTTTTCATCCTTGCGTTATATAAAGTGCAATAACAGAGGTTTTCAACCATATATGAAAACGTGACTAATTGCTAAAGCTCACATACCATAATACGTTGTGAGTAGATTTTTTAGTGTCATTAAAGTGTTTTCATTTATAAGTATCCTTGCTTTGATGATTAACCGCGTTGAAGTGAACTACCCATACAACCCCAGTGTGCATGTAATGATTTTTTCTTTTAATCATTCAAGATGTTATTCCGCTGTTAATCCTCTTCTTTTTCTTCAAAACCAACACTTTAGCTATTTATTACCTGACGTCTGATGTGCCACATAACTCTTCATCAATATCAATATAAAATAGCGCATAATTCTTTCGTGATTGTTCAGAATTAGACCTATCCCACATCCGTCTATTCTAGTGAAAGAATAAATGAAGAGAGGAAAAAAAAAGGGTGAAAACCATTGGAGAGGAATAATATTATTCACGTCTAAACTATTTTAGTAACGCTGTGATATATATTAGATATTGATAAATTATCAGGATGAAAATTTAGTTTCTGATGTGTGTTGCATTAATTATGTACGAGTAGTTTTAACAAGATCAAAAATGAATTGTGACGCACCACTGGGGCCTCGTTCATAAATTATTATTGAATTAATTATAATGGAGCTTTAGGACCATGATGTTTAGATTGACTTGACGTGGGTGGCCGTCGAGGGAAAATGGTAGTAGTTCGCGACATGGTAAGGAAGATATGAGCAATATTGAGAATTAGTATATATGTGAATGTGTGTGAGTGAAGTGCCACGATGGATTCAGTAAGTTGGGGGTTGGTTTGCCCAAAGGGGGTTGGTACACGTTTAATTAACCAACTAACGTGAATATCAATAATGACCTCGACAACAACTATTTCATATTACAATTAATCTAATAAGGTTCAATGATCTGTCTTCATTAATGTCTTATTTTTTCAAACTATCGTACGACGATCAATGTTTTCAGGCGATATCAATGAAGAATTTCACTGGGAATGAATTGATTTGGGATGATTTAACAAAAGAAGAATTTAGATGGTTGATGATACTGACGTTGGAAGCATTGACGATGATGTTTGTGGTGGGACTACTGACCGCGTTGCTGTGGGCCTGGTCAGTCTTGAGCTCACGATGATTGCTGAATTGTACATAGACTGCACGTCCACGTAACGATGCTCCGCTTGATGCATAATATCCCACCATTGTTGTTGCTGCATTCTCATCAGCCATCTCCAAGAATGCCTGCAAATAATAAATCAAATGGATAATTAAATCTCTGTATTTTTGATTACTTTTTAATTATGTTTGTGTGCTTTTTTACATTTTCTTTACCGCCACCGACTTGAATCCAACAAGATGTACATTATTTTTTTTATTTTCGCTTAATTAATTTACATAATTTCGCAATTTCTATAACTAAAGTTTTACACTGTCTGTCTTTATATTTTAGAGTATATTCTGTTTCACTATTCTTTCGAACTCATCTTTCTCTCATCAGTTTTCATTTCCGGTTTTCGTTGGACTGCAGTCGTAACACTGTCAACCTAAATTGAATTTTCAGTCTGTTCACTCGCTTTATATAGCACATATATATATATATATATATATATATACGTGCAGTAATATGAATTTATATGAGAAAGTTTTGGTTTACAAGTTGATGTATACGTTGTAAAAAGGGGAGAAAAATGGAAAAGAGAAAATTGTATCATCGATAGACATTCATAACTTTAATCGACATATTATTATTTTCTTCTTTTTTTTTAAATCTTCCATTTATTCTTTTGTACTATTGAAATAGGTTTGAAATCAATATTGCTTAAAGCTCTTTCACGATGCTCGAAGGAGTGAAGACTGAAATGAGTAGCAAAGTAGGTGAACGAGAAAGAGGAAACGAGAATGGAGTGGGAATAGAAGGGGACACTGAAAAAGAGATGGTGGAAGATTCATGAAAGGATTGCACCGGGATTGGAAATAGCTTTATACTACATAAAAATATACATAGAGAACATTGATTGTGAGTTATTTATTACTCTGTGAGGATTTAATAACCACAAAAGAAAAATATAAAAAGTTTCAAATAATTCAAATTATATGAAAATATTCATGAAGAATTGTGTTATATAATATTACTGCATTTTATCTTTTTTCCTCAGATCTTCGATTCAACATGTAAATTTTATTGTTGATGAATGTTGAAAAATTCTGCAAAAGCTTGACTTCACATTTCTCATATTGTATAGTGAATTCTTCACTTCTACATATTTTATAAAATATGCATCTAAGAAAAAATATCCAAGGGCAAATATTTTCTGTATTACGATGATAAAATTCGAAATGGTGGGATATTTTTGTTAAGGGATAAATGTTGAGACTCGAGGGATGTTTAACAGCACAATCGTCTGAGAAGTAAAATTTCTTACAACGAGAAGATAAATAAATTTTTTTTCTTTTGTCAAAATAAAAATTCTCTATGTAATTTCCACACTACTGAAATGCACTTCAAATGAATATGCTTGATTTGAATGAATATTCCGTGGAAACAAAATATATCAAGTAATGAAGTGATTGTGAATGAGATATATTGACCTATATTTCCAATTGTATTTTTTCCATTGTTAATAATGATAAATTAGAATTATTGATAGTTGATACAGTCAACCAAGACTGAGCCAGTTCTCACTCGCACATGAGGCACACGAATTAGTGATCGGATGCATTCTACATATGCATATGTCATTTCATTTGGAACTGACAAAGTACAAGAGGATGAAAATGAAGAAGAAGAGGAGAGAACGATGCTGAAACGTTTTGGCAAATAATGTCACAGCTGAACGAACTACATGGGGGGCCAAATGCTGTTAACGTGTTTCCACCCTTAATGAAACATAGAGAGAGGGTTGGAATTGCATTCGGGTAAGAGAATAGCTGGTGACTTTTGATGTTGATAATGCATCCGTATTAAATGTAACATATAAAGTTATATGTAATCTAGTACGAGTATTGTTAGATAAGGACGTTTGACAGTCGTTATGAATATGCAGTATGAACTAAGTTTCAACTTTTATATGTGTGGTATACACACGCATACTCACACATAGACATATTAATTCACGTTCTATGCCTGAGGCTCGTAACCAATTCACCGTCCCCTCGATAACTTTTATGGTTGTTGTGTATTTTAATATGTACAGAATGAAAACTTGTTGGTTACTTTATTCAAAATCATTGCTCACTGTTTATCATAAACAATTCAATCATTTAAATTGAAATTGTTACGAAACAATTAAAGATATGAGAAAAGTTTTCGAATGAGAAAAATATTCATTGACATTAACCCAAAACATTTTTTTACTTCTATGAAATATTTGACAAATTTAAAGTAATAAATTTTTGTGATAAAGCTTTTCACATTTTTTATCTCAGATATTTTTGTTATATTTTCAATTATTTAGTAAAAAGGTTTATTCCACAGTTTTTCGGACAAAATAACTGGCATATTTCCATTGTGCATATCGAAATACGTGAAAGATATGAGAATTATTGAAAAAGCTTTGAAGTGGACGGAGTTTATGCAATGTGGGTGCTATATGTATCTCCAAAGGTATAGATATTAAACAGGCCACGAGGAAAATTCTTGACAGTGCGTGAATACCACAGTACAGAATTTGAACATGCGTGGGTGAACGATGCACGAACACATGAATGTGTATGAATATGGAAATATATGTATATATATATATAGATGCATTGCCAGAAGGATTCTAAAAAATGTGAGTGAATCATAGTCCAGTTCGTGGTGATACCGAATGCTTTAGAGACGTATTTTACACGTCAACAGGAATTTTTTAATATTATTCTCTACTTTAGACATACGAGTGAGCTTTTCTGACTCTCCTACACTTTTTTTTTCTTTCTATTGACTTTCTCCTTGGTTAAAACATGTTCATTTCATCCATTTTCATATTTCGAGTACAAATTCTTGTTCGAACATACATTAACAATAAATTAAAAAAATTGCAATCCTGAAACATTTTCATGCATTCTCCATCGATTTATTATACCTTGTTATTCTGCTCCCTTTCACATATTCACTCACTCTCTCACTCGTGTTCTCTTTATTTATATCACCGCCATCAAACATAATTATATGCCGTGAAATTTTCACATGGAAAATTACTATATGCACGTATTAGTAACGAACCATATCGACATTGCCACGAAAATTAATATACATAACGTGACGACGTTATATAGTGGAAATTACAAAATTTATCAATTGAAACATTTATGTTGGAATTTTAACCCTTTTAATCGAAGGGCACAAATTCACTTCACCTAAAATAAGTAAACGTATCATTTCCTCAATTTATCATACTAACGAATGTAGACAAAATTAACAGGGTAAAAATTCTCTTGCCATTATTCAAAGAGCAACACAGAAATATGAACATTCTAATGATATAAAAGTCATTTCGATATACTTCGCAATCAAATTTTATTACAACTTTCAAATCCCATTCGATATTTCCTATCTTTTTTTCACCCAATTTGAATCCTAATAAAACCGTTCACTCTATCAACTCACTCAAGAGAATGAAATTCCTCGGATTAATGCCAATACAATTGTAAAAACAACGACTCATTATCAATGTCGACCTTATCTTCTTCTCTCCATTTATTTTCTCTTTTTCTCTTGATCATTTTTTTTTTCTCCTCACTATTTGGCTCGTTGCTCATTTGAACTACATTGTCGGATGCGGCAACAGAGCTTATCCGAGCGACTTGGAAAGATAAAAAAAATAAAAAAAAAAACAACAGAAAAATAACAAACGACAAAACAAAAAAGAATACAGAAATAGAAACATTTTGCTGTCTTTATAGGGCGAAGGATTGAATGTCAAAATTTATGAAAGATAGGATTTGTGTTGTTTTTCACATATGCACCGCACATTTATACACATGCAGAAAATAAAAGACGCAAACAGGCGTGGAATTTACACGTGGAACATGTGGAAGTTGTTAAATGTTGAAGTGACATTGTCTCGTTCTATTCAAAAGGAGGGAAGAAAAAGAGAGGAAAAAAAAAGAAAAAGAATATAATAACAGTAAAAATAAAAATAAAATTTCTGCTGTAGATGTAACAAAAAAATAAACAAGAGGAAAAAAATACGCCAGTGCATTTTCTAAAGTTGTGCAAAGTGAACTGAGTTATTTTTGATTTAAAAGAATTCTCATTTACATACACATTTACTGTCTTTCACTGTAAAAATGTAAGGTTACACCGTATGCATAAATAGTTGCACTCGACTTAAAGGTTGGAAACCCTTTCACATCTCTTTTTCTCCCACTCTCTCTCTTTCGTCTCAATTCCATACAACTTTTCAAATTATCTTTGAACTTCATCAGGGTTAACTCAATTCACACTTATTCCCATTCATATTCAATAAAACACATCCTCATTATAATAAACAAAGGAAATCATGATATTCATTGGAAAAATGAGAGGAAAAAGAAACTTGCAAGAAAAAATTCTTGGTAAAAAAAAAAACTAATTACATACGGATAAAAAAGTTGTATGAGATGATTTTTTAATGATGCCGCAGATGATGATTTATATAAATAATAAGTGGAGTTATATATTTGATAGGTGTATGAAAACTCTATTCTTTTACCACAACGACCTCAACACACAGTGAATATCTTGTAGCAAATTGCCACTTCCGCAAATATACATCACGATAATATGACACGGTTTTCTCTCTCATATATTGGATAATGAGTATTTATGGGTTCACAGGCTCGTTCAGAGCGTGAAGTATGCACCTGTGTGCTCCCTTGATCGTTACTATATATAATAATATCCGTATATAACATAAATAAATGCATGTGTGTGCGTGTCTGAGTGTTAGTATGCTGAGGTGCAAGATGGTGTCGATGATTATTTATTAAAGAAGTAGAAGAAATGATAATGGAGAAGAAGAGTGATATTATTCCGAGAAAAAAAATGAAGGATAAAAAAAAGAGGGGAATATTATGAGCATAAATGAAAATGTGAAAAACATTTAAACGAGAATGCAGATATATGAGTCGATAGAAGTGGAATCGAAACACGAGGTAGTTGTGGTGGTAGTGGTGGTGGGGTTGGAGGATTATTTATCGATAAAAATGCGTCTGTGCAAGCCTATAATATCCCGCACAGTATTTTCACTCTGCTCTTCTTCCTCCTGTTCCCTTTCGCGTCGGTTCATTTGTTGGAAATTCCGCAATATCTACAGGTATAGGTATAAATAGACAGGTACGTCGCTGTCGTCAATTGTGTATAGTGGATGAGTATATGAGTGAATATTTGGTAGCATACACAAGTTCAATATTTCGTGTGTACATATAAACTCCCTTCTCATATAAACTCTCTTTCGATCCCACTCATTCTCGCTGTTGCTCTCCAGTGCAACCCCTTTTTCGCCTTCACCTATTCTACACATCCTCCAACGCGCAACCCCTCCGTTTTGCCCATCCCCTCTGTTTTGCACTAAAATTAATACGGCACAGCGAAAAGCGGATTAGCTGTGCAGAATGGGTTCGTTTGGAAAACACTGGCGAGGTGTGCGTACCACGCTTGCCAAATTCTCCAGAAATTTTCACCAACTCTCGCCCAGTTTCGCTCTATATACATATATCTTTTCACTCACCCTCACAATTATCCACTCACCCTCACTCATTGTTACAAAAAACTTTGTGAATATTAACAGTTGAAACATTATTCATTAATTCAATATAAATTTTGTATGTGTTTCATAATAGATTTATTACAATGAAAATTATTTCAATTCAAGTGTTATTAAAACATTTTTCGTCCTCTTTTATTATCTTCCTTTTTTCATTCTTCATGACAAAGTATGCATTGTTTGAAGAAAATAATTCTATCTATGCATATTCACTTCACTTGTTCAATTTTGTTAATTAATTTTTTTCAATTTTCATTCTTTGTTTTTTTTTTGTTTCCCCTCACTCGTCAAACGAACAATGGGTGAGAGTTCATTCGTCCTCTTGGGCCATTCATATGATACAAATACAAATACAAAGGGAAATGCGTGCGTTTGTATTTGTATATGTATGTGTGTGTGTTGAGGTTATACGAGAGAGCGGTTGAAAATGTTTGTAATGAAAAGCCTCTTTACGTCTCGCAGTTCTTGTTCGAGTACCTTGTTGTTTTTATAATAAAAAAAAAAAGAAAGGGAGAAAAAAAATACGTCAAACAAAAATATTTCACGAGCAAACACCTCTGACGTATGTGTGCAGTATGTAATAAGCTTCTTTAGCTATATATGACGTGCCTATATAGCTATGCACATGTATAAAGACTTTATAGGGAATTAGTCCTCAACTTATGGGTGCAAAGGGTCACATGGAATTTGTGACAAAGCTTTTACTGGCTTCGATTTTCATCAGTTAATTTCCTTCCACACTTTTTATAGTCACGCGTTTCATGTACAATACGTTGTGAAGCTTGGTGAATACTAAGTAATTAGCAATTAATCGAGTACCGGTAAATAATGTTATAATATTTAAGTTAAAAATACTAAATTGAAATTGAAATAAAATAAAGTTAAATGAGAGTATAAAAATTTATTGAACAAATAACTTTTTCAATTTCTGTTTGAATGAACAAATTTACCGTAACACCAGAGACCAAGTTGGTATTTTTTACTGGAAGTTTGAGTCTAGAATTGAACTATCTATATTGAATAAAAATAATCTACTGGAAATTAAATTGATTAAATATTTAAAATCGATGTGAAGTGAATAATATCAAACTTTCAGGATCGTATTTATATCAGTAAACCACAATTCAAGGCTGTCAATATCTTGTGTCAATCACACTATGACATGACGTTGCTACGTATATTTCTCGTGCAAGCACAAAGTCACATTCCACGAAATGTAGCCTCAACAATGAAAATAAGAATACTTGAGATGAACATTGAGTATATAATTCTATTTAATTTTCTTTTCATTCACCATCCTACCCATCATTCATTATTATCATCTCCAATATTTAGATATTATTATTTATTTCAAGCCATAACTTTTTAACTCGAAGTATATACAAAATCTATAAATATATATTTATATTCAACTATCTACACATATAATATTCAACGTTGATGCGCACGCTTGCCTATTATATGAGCGACGAGAGGAAAATAAAGAAAAGGAAAAAGGGAGAGAGAGAGAGAGAGCGAGAGCGAAATGGGAAATCTCTGAGGCGCCATCGCCAACCACCACTGCCAACTTTTAGCACCAAACTTTTTCATTTCAAGTTTTTACGTTATTTATATAACACTTTATATTTGAATCCAACTAACTGTCGTCATTTTTATTTCTTCAATTTAATTTTTTTTCTCCCTTTCACATTTTATATGTGAATATAAAGAGACAAAAAAATATATATATATATATTTATATGTGTGTCGATTTAAATTTAAATCCCTAAAAGAGATTGACATTTTAAACTGAATATAAAAGAAGTTTATTTCTAATAAACTATTCGTATATATGTTCATGTAGGACTAACTTAAATGCACAATACAATTCACTTAGATCTTTCTAATTCATCTCACGTGTGCATAATGCACAGCAGAACGTGAATGGCCTCATAGTACAGGATTAATTAATTTATACCTCAGCTGAATAAGCCGGGGGGCTTATCACGGTTCGAAAAGCTCTGAGAAACTCGCTCACAGCACTGTATACATATATATATATATATATATATAGATACATACAAACTTCTCCCACTCATTCGCGCCAACCAGACATAGACGATAATCCGAAAAACGTCCTCACCAAAATTTACATCTCGTCCGCCGCTGCCAAACGACAGCAGGGAAAAGTTTAAGCCTTCATAACCCAAGTTCATTTTAGGGGAAAAAAAAACATATAAAGACTCAAAAAAATAAAGGACTAATACAAAAACGAAATATGAAAACACGAAACTTCAATGTGGATCTACAATTATTAAATTTTGATTAGTGATTAGGAATGATTGTCGCAAAACTCCGATTAAAATGAATTAAAAAAACGTCAAACTGAATAAAAATTTATGACTTCAATTCAAATTTTTTTTATGTCAAAAGTATGTAAACAGAGACTAAGTTGAAGATTGATGGTGCATGTATGCAGTAGCGACGAAAAAAGACGACAGAAAAAAAGAGATGTCAAGATAAATGAATGAGTGAAAATATAAATTGAATAAAATGTAAAAGAAGAACGAAAATCAGTATTGAACCAAAGGAGCAGTGTGGCTACACGTATTCATGCTCGAATAAGCTTCTATAGGTTTGACGTTATTCGTTCCATCCTGAACCCGATCTTTTTCCCCTTTCAATTTCGTTCACCGTTACACGATCGAGTGCAGAAACGTATAGAGAGAAAGAAGGGCACGATAGAAAAAAAGTGAGTGTACGACATCGAGGGGTTTTCAATTCGGGCACATGCATATATGCGCGTGAGAACGTGAACGTAGAGCAAAAGAAAAAAAGATGAAAAAGAAAGGCAAATGAAAAAAAAACACAAACACAGACATATACACATACACTTATACACACACACACACACGCGCACACACAAAAGCATGAAAAAAAAATGAAGAGGACGGAATAGATATATGTGAATGAGCGACAGGAATGAGCGAGACATGACGATAGTGCCCACTCGTCAACCGATTCTTTATGTAGCGACCCGCCAAAACAGAGGCAAAAGGGTAGCGGCGCCCTCATGTAAAAGTACAAGCCAAAGCGAAAGACGAGATAGCAGTGGATGAGTAAAGAAGTGAGAGAATATATATATACATGTATAATGGCCGCATATAAATGAGAGAGAAAGAAATTGTGAAAGAGTGGCAAAAAGAGGGCACAGGGAAACGGGCGCGAGCTCTCGCTCGATACAGCAACCGGAAATGCATTCAGATGGCGTTGCACCCGCCATTCAAATGCATCATCAACAAAAAATAAAATGAGGAATAAAAAAGAAATGAGAAAATGGTAAATATAGAAAATAGAAATGGAAAAAAATTTGTAATAAGAGGAAAAAAAAGAAAAAAGAATTCAATCCACTGACGATTCGATACTTCTGCTATCCGGAATGTGATGATTCTATTGCGAAATGCAATACGAGTACTTGATGCATAAAAAAGAGGAGAAAAATAGTGAAGTTGAAGTATGAAGTATGAAGTATGATGTAGGCTGAATAGGAAAAAAAAAACGTGAAGTATTTATGCTATTGGAGACTTTGAAATGTAATATAAAAAATGTAATAAATATATGTGAAGATGTATCATTATTTGGTTGTTTCTTTTTTCAATGCACAGTGGTAAAAAAATTTATTTTCAATTCGTGATGTCTAGTCTTGTTACGTCACTATACTGCGCGTCGATCCTGCTGTAGCCCATACCATACGATAAACGAAGTAGAAACAGCCAATGTGTGTCGGACGGATACGTGGCGTTATACGTCCAGTTCTCCACAGCGTCCGTGACAGGTCGTAAACTCCAGGTGTGCTACAGACTGCTACACACAAACACTAACACACGCACACACACACACAAGTTTATACTAATACTATTATGTATACATATGTAGTGAAAATACTAGAGCCTTCTTTTATATGGATGACACACGAAGAGGTTTTACCTTTAAATTTTATCGTTCCAGATCACGAACATGTGCTCACTTCTTCGTTGGTTATTTGTGTTGCATTAGAACGATTAAACTTATAAAATAATATTACGTTACTTTTAACGGCGAGAACATTCTCGCCAACACTAAAACTTAATTCAAATATAAATTTTTTATTTTCATTGGATTAATTAATTTTACTGCATTTTCGTTTCTTTCAACTCTATATTTTTTTTTCTCCTATCAACTCATTTCAGTAGTCTCAATTGATTCATAAAAATTCACCATCAAAATCTTTGATTATTATTCATTTTATATGCAGACCTATTTCATTTGATGCGATAAAGTGATATTTTTTGTGCAAACAAAACAAAAAAAAAACAAAGAAAAAGATTCAATTGCATTCGCAAATTAGTATATCCAGAATTTCCTATTTTAATCACATATTTTCATACTCATTTTAGCCGAGGATAAATTCAATTTTACCCAATGAATATGTGTGACATATGATATGACTGTCGAGGGGTAAAAGAGAAGGAATAAAAAAAATGGAATAAAAAACAATTGATAATAATAATGATAGAAAAACATATGCGTTGATTTTAGCAATGTCGGATTGCCATTATTACGCTGCGTTGAATTTGCAACGGATTTTATTTGCGTCATCTGTTTTACGTATAAAAATAAAACAAGAGAAAAAAAAATACATTTATACAACAAACAGAAAATATAAAATTAAAAAAAAAAAGTTTAAATATATCCCACGTGTGATACTGATACAACTAAATGTGTGCACGTGCATGTGTGTAAATAAACCTCGGGCCATTCTGAATTGCAGTCAACATCGTTACCATATGTAACTTGCACGACGAGTAGAAAAATTTATTAATGAATAAAAAAGGATGAAAAAAGTGGTTGAAAAATGTTTAAATGTAAAAATGTCCGGTTTAATAGAGTGATAAAAAATTTGAACATTGCAAATCCTCATTTGATATTAAATTCAACCCTCGAACGACGGAAATTCTCTCCTAGCTCATATGCATGTGAATTTCTTGTTGGCAACATGAAAAGTTTTAATTGAATTTAAAATATTAATACATCATCAGCGTCTTTTTATGTATATATAACACGCAGTTTTGAGGTTAGTGTACTACTCTACACCATAAAGCCTATATCCACCGGCTTCGACACTCGACGCCACCCCATATTCTACCACCCCCACAGTTCCCCTCTTTTTCTCTTGGTTGAATACTCATAGCCAAGCCCCAGCAACACACGCCTTTGTTCTTTGACGTTTAATTAATTAACTAATTAATTAATTAACCAAATATCTTTTTTAATATTCAACGCGTAATCTCAGTCCTTTGAGTTGCGTTCTTTAACATTGACAAATTAAAAATATTTCCATGTGTATATGAAGAAAATATAAATAAAATAAAATATAAAAGAATTATGCGACATAATCATACTCAATATTGATAACGAAGTCACATCAAAGATTCGCGTGCGAAACGACACAATATCATATTAAAAATATCTCGTGTAATTTAAGTAATTAAATAGCGTGTGGACAACAAGAAATACCAGAATAATCTTCAAAGAAAATATATATTTTGTTTGATAAACTTAATTCAAAGCAAGTTTTACATTAAAATCAACTAAAATTACTTTCAATCCAAATGTACAAAAAATGTTCTTTGATTGTAAATAATCTGCTGATAACAATTTCATTGAAATTCAATATCAAGTCGAAAATCGATTAAATTTTAATTTGAATTTTTGTTAATATACAACGAATTCTTCTTGGATAAATTGAATTGATTAATTGACAAAGTGTCTCGAAATTCTTGAGATATTTTCCCTGTTAATGATAGTATGATTTAGCTGCTATGGTGGAATGCCATTCAAGTGCGTTTAAGATGATACTCAAGGAGTGCTCGAGTGAGTACAGAGTAAAACACAAGAGAAAGGTTGCAAGAAGGATATATAGTGAAGTGGTAGAGATATATATATAAAGGATCCAAGTATAGAAACGAGGCGAAGCTGAAGATATATCTGAGTAACTAACTTTGATGAAACTTGGAATCAAAGTAAATATACAGAAAGTGCCTGCGGGGTCAGTTGGTTTCCTCTGGTCCCTTCTATCATTCCTTTATATACTCAACTACATATATACAAATACCACATCAACCCTATACGCGAATGGGAAACATTTCCCACCGCTAAACTCGATTGCTACGGGGATTACGCGCGTACCACTGGCTGTTTGCATATACAACTGCGAAATTAGCCAACGCTATATATATTAACCCAAATTATCAGACGATTGAGTAACTAAATTCACCATATGTCAATTCATATTTATAATATACCATTTTCAGTCGAGAAATTATCAAAATGTTAATAGTTTTATAAGTTTATTCATATTCAAGTTCCATTTTTCAGTAGGGAATATTTTTCGAATTTATTGACAAACGAGATAGATGATGAAAAACACAGAAAAGATCTTTTCTATCACATCAATAATTTTTTGCAATCAAATAAATGTATCAACATTTCAATGTTGAAATATTCTGTTTTGTATTTTCATTTTCCAATCATCCACCATATAATATATAATAAAATACGAGTTGGTTAAGCAGCCAAAAATCCATTTCTGTTCTGTTTCTCTACTATTCAATCAAATATCTCAAATCTAAATGAAAAAAATAAAAGAAAAAACACAAAAAATAAAACAACCACCCGGATTGTGATTTGTAACACAATACGAAAACAATCAATACACCATTTTATCCGAACTATTTCCTACAGTTAAAAATAAAATATTCAAATACATCAAGTTGGTAGGAATGGCAGAGGTGAGAGGGAATGCATGAGCCAACCGCACGCTCTCACGGTTCGTAAAATTTTCATTGCGAATATATACGGGCCGTATTCTCGGTTGCACAGTTTGGTTCGGTCAACAGTTATGTATATCGATGATTTTGAGAGTGAGAAACAAAATAGGGGGCGGGTGAAAGAGGAGCAAGAATAAACGAAGCGCGGGAGTATCCGATTTTTTCGTTTTATTTTTTTTTTTCGCAAAACGGAGGGAGAACGTCACCCCAACGACCCGAATATCGCCGTATATCCGAAAGCACACCAGTCTCTCTATGAACCCTCATCGAACCAGGCGGTTACCGACTGTATATACATCACACTCTTCTGTTATCCCTCCCCCTCTACACGCGTGCACAACAGTAGCGTTGCCAACGCTAATGCGCGCGTAATTTCCGCGAGCTAAATCTCTTCATCTAGCTCGATGCGGTGAATAACGGGAATCGGTACATTATTTTAATCCAACCCTGCATAAACAAAGCCCAGGCTTATTTGCCAACGGCTCGACATATACGAATATATTATTAGTGATGCTGGATGTGTTGATCATGATTTTCATATTGATATTTTATGTGTATATAATATTTAATCCTCAAGAAAAAGCAAATTATTCAATGGAATATTTGTATAAAATATCATATCAAACTCAATCAATTATTGAAATGTATCTGCTGGATTATTATCATTCCGAATACATTAATATACAAATGTGTTCTTTTTTTCTTCGTTTATCATTATGCATATATTTATCATTGTTATTTAAACAAATATATCGTGATTAATTAACAAGTAATTACATGGGGAAATTTGTGATAATGATCTCTTGCAGGGGATGAAATTAATTGAAAAAAAAAAGGAAGAAAAGCAGAAAGTAAATACCAAAATGGAAAACAATGCAGAATATCAGTGATAAATATATTGGCATATATGCGTATACATATATGCATGTGTATACACTTCCAAAAATTAAATTACATCCGGTGATTCGTATTCATTTGTTATAAACTCGCGAGGTAGAAAATCAAATTTTACTATCGAAGCATCAATTAACAAATGTTTTTCTTGTTATTGTCATTGTCATTATTGTTTACTCGTTGTTTGCTATTCAGAATGTAAAGTTTGCAATTATTTCGAGAGGTGGATAATTCCATTGGATCATATAAAATACATTGAAATGTATAAATACAACATGAGAAATTCACTACATGAAATTTTAATTTATAAATTCAATAATATGTGCTCTGTATTGATATTAAAATTTCATAAATATCACAAATATCTCGATCTTATATCAATTTCCGTGATGGCAATTTTCATATTTTTCCTACTATCTGTTGATATCTGAATATAAATAAATAAATAAATCAATTACGTTGATATATTTTTAGATTGTTCTGCAGTAAGTGAATCTGTTGGAAGATATAGTGAAAGGAAGAGATTAAAAATCCATTTCTACCGCACTCACTCACGAGCAATCCACAATTATAACTTGGAGTATAAACACATATATATATATATATATATATATATATATATCTATGTGTTTTGGTGTCGATTTTGTGGTCTCGCCTTTGTCGCGAATTTCTCTCTTCCTTTTCAAACCACACCTGCTTTTCCAAGCGGACTGATGCTCACCGAGATAATGGGTAAACGCGGTGGTTGGCCATTCGATTGCCGTGTGGTTCGATGATTCAATTGTTTCTAGTGATACATCACTTTATCCATATATATATAATATCAGTTTATATAAATGTATATATACAATGCATTGGTGCGTATAAATTCGAAAAACATATCTGTCCAGTAAAAGTATAAATGAAACAAGGAGTGAAATGAAAATAAATATATAAAACATAATAGGAAAACAATGAAATAAAATGACTCACCTGATTTTTACCCTTAAGAACAAGGACATTAGTGACTCTGCCAAATGGTAGACCCAGATGTATTATTTCCGATTCGGAAACGTCACTTGCTATATTTCTTATATGAATCACCCTTGACGGTTTTCCATTGTGACTCTTGTCCAATTTTGCCTGTAACAAATTTTATTATTAAAATGCAATCCCATAAAAATTTTTATCATGTAAATACACAACAAGAAAAATGAAAGGAATAGTAGAGGAAGAAGGTAAAAAAGGAAGGAATGTATGTTATTTTTTTTTTTATGGAAATATATTTTTCTTTTGGGTGTGCAGCAGTATATATATTTCAATCGACTCTTGTTGCCGCAGGGGGAGTTTTCAATCACAGCTCAATCTACTCTAGCCCATCTCTCACCCTTCCGTTAGCTTCACTCTCTTGCTTACAGTCAAGAGCACACTCTTCACTGCATGTATCGTATATTCTATTTCTCTCTCTACCTCTCCTCATCTTCTTCTTCTTTTGCTTCAAATTTTTTTATTCTTATATTCCTCAAGGCAACACTTTCCCTCAAGGACATGGAATTTTTACAATAATTTATTCTTCACTTGTGTGTATACTTTTTTTTTTTTTTCTATCTTTATTTTATCGTCACCGACGACACTCATTAAAAGTTTAATACCAGCGCGGAAAAAATAAGGGCGAAGGGTTGTAATGTATACTACTCGCGTGGGATAAAAAAAGGGTTTGAAAAATTAATGAGTTGTGACGTGCCATATTGAAGTGCACAGTATTGATTATCGCCGTAAATATATAAGTAGAGTAAATAAATATATATGTATAAATTGTTATCTCCATTATGTTAAATATATAAAAATTTATTTGCTCGTTTACCAATGAGATGCTTATCAGTAGGATGAAAATGTTATCGCAACATTTAATGCAGCTCAACAGGTCACACAATGTCTCTCTCGATTTTAATAATTGATAAAATAATTTTTCCTTCTTTTATCCTCAGCATATTCATGCTCAGAATTTGAATAATGCTATCAGATTAAAATCCATTTAATCGTTTATAAATGATAATGATAAATATGAATATTAATATAAAATATTGAATCCATTGTCATAGTCAACAGAAGGCAATTTGTGTTGTCAATTAATTTCAAAATGAAGCGATCTAAATTTATTTTCATAAAGTTTTTTCTCAAATGGCAATCACAGTGGCTTCCTCGACTGATTGTTGGGTCTTCATCCAGTGTATTTTCACGCACACACACATACATACATACACTTACACATAGATGTCAATGATGAACCCTTTTCATTTCACATCGATAATTGTTCATAATGGTGGCAATTCGTGGCAAATCGATTATAGGAAATGGCCCGAGCACCGATTGCAACCGCTCCACATATGTAAATTCAAATGACGTAGCTGTTCATATACATCTGACTCTACAGACATCAATTCGTTTTTTCTTTCTCCTGATTATTTTTCGTTATTTCTTTTTCATTATTCGCCTTATTTTTTTTTTTATCCTTATTTCCCAATTCTAAACATTACTATCGAAAAATAATGTCATATAATCGATTGAATTTTATTCGTATAAATCAATTGCCATTCAACATCGAGATATTGCAATCATTCATACAAATAATTCGCCATTTCGCCCAACACAAAAACACAAAGAATACAAGTTCATATAAAAATAATAATAGATGGAAAAAAACATATAAATAAACTTGGAAAACAGAATGAAAAAAAATATACAGTAGAAATTTAAGCATTTGAATGAAAAGTGAATTCTTGACGAGTCAATATTCACATGTTGCAATTTGTTTGTTGACCGAAAAACATTTTTCTGTTGACCATACCAAGCGAGCGATGATTCAATTTTTGAACCGTAAACAATCAAAAGAATGGCCATCTGATGGACGGGACGGGGGCAACGGCGGTAACGAAACGTGAACCATTCGGTTAATTGGTCGATATATCCCTCGGGGCATGCGACAACAAAAAAAAATAGCAATAATAAACAAAAATGAATAAAACTATAAATAAAATATACGAAAGGAAGAGAGAAATATATATACACGCATGCTTATATGTATGTGTCAACAATTGCTCATACGTGGTCAAATATTGTGAGCACAGGGAATGTGCAATCTCTCGTTTCACTGGACGAGACGGTTCGTTATGGGTGAATCGAAAACAAAAAATATTTTTATATATCCTGCACAATTCTCTGTCTGTACACCGACAAAGTCACACGCACACAAAATCAATATATACTATGAGAATAAATAAAATAGCATAAAACATAATATCAACCGAATGAAAGTGAATCAAACGCGTGTGAAATAGACCATTGAATTGATAATAAACAAGCGTATCACCTGTTTCAATATTAATTAACGCAAATAATGAATTATCGAATGGTTTTGCAATCGACAATATGTATACTGCAGTTGGCAAATTCACTCTCATATATATTTTATTCTATGTATATATTTCTCCCCTTTGAAACCCCATCCTATGTATAATATTTGGTGTACCTTTGGTCTGTTACATACTCTTGTATCGGAAAACTAACGAAAAGATAGAAAAAAAAAAAAAAAAAACAGAAGAGAATGAAATGACAAATTAATTAATTAATTTAATCCAGAATCTAAAATTCACCAAACTATAAATTATTCAATACAGTATCAATTTATAGTTTCTCGACATTTCGAAACAATATTGAAATTTTTTCATGTCTATAATTGATAATCATGATAATAATATCATAACTAAATTTATGAATTATTAATATTGACTGTTTCCAAATATTCACATAACTCATTACGACAAAATTACTTAAATGTTTCATATCATTACGAATATATCAAAATTTATAAAGATATTGACAAAATTAATTTCCCATTTTTCCAATATTTATCTCTCTAATTTTTATTCTGATTAAATAATCAATAAATTCCAAGTAATAATCTATAAATGTCATTATCCATCGACAAAGTTTCCGATACAAATTTTTCTATTACTATCAAACTACGTTAAATTTGTGGTAAAGAAAAAAAAGTGACATCTGAAGTGTGTCTATATCCATGAAACATCTCTTTTATTTTTATCTCATTTCTGTTCCATCAACAATTCCTTCCTATCCTGCTTATACAATCTTTATCCTTCATCCTATCCTGTGACACTAGACACGCGTTTCTGTACTACATTGGGGTGTCCAGACCTCGACCAATACCAACCCTTATCATCAGTAGAACAAACCCCATTCGCTTGCACTCTCTTTGCCTCGATATAACTTCACTCACACCTCGCACGCTTATAGGGGATGCCGCTTGAATTATCGACAAAACGTCAATATGCATTACTGAGCACGTCGTTCCACGAAGCAGTTCCACAGCTTCTCATTCTGCTTCCCCTTATTCAACTACACTGTCTCTTCCTCTCTCATTTTTCTCATCTCTTTAACTCGTTACGTTCTCTTTCGCTCACTGCATATCCCAAGTCTACTCACACGATTACTCTATCAACATCGCTAACAAAAACCCACCTACGCAACACTTTACCAATGACTTTTCATTTATTCAATTAATATTTGCTCCCATTTTTTCTTTCTTGTTATTATTTCATTCATTGTCATTCCATTTCACTTAATCTTTTGTATTTCTACAGCCAAACGTGTACATGAAAATGAATTATATTTTAACGAATATCCAATTGAAACGACGGCCGAATAATCTTTAAACATATAATTATAATGGATTTATACTCCAGGCAATGTAGATAGTGTTCGTATTGCAAGCAGTGTAATGCAAATTTTTTTCAAACCATCAATGAGAAGAGAAAAAAATAAGATAAAATGCAATATAAAAGCCACTATTGAATTATCCTTTTCTCTTGACCAACCAGCCACGAAAAAAAAACCTTATACACGATGTATATCATTCATTCAACTCCCCCTTTTTTTTCCTTCATTATTATTATATACCTATTTTGACCCGTAGCATTTTCTCTTTTACCTCTGGCCAATCCACCCTGCAACCTATGATGTATAATTGTACCAGTCTCCCTTACATAATAACATTTTATTTCTTCCCAACAAAATGAAAATTCACCTCAACAATGCATATTTTTTCAACTTCATTATCCATTCTATTTATTTATCCTTTTTCTATACCATTCCTTCATTGTTTCGCATATTTTTTTTTCAAACGCATCTCCCATCACAACTCATTTTTTCATTTTCACTGTTCCACCTCATCCTGGATACTTTCACATGACCATCAAACGCTCAACATCATCATGTTTTATTGCTTGTGTTTGAGGGTAAAAAGCAAAAAAGTTATCCAGTGCAACGACATTATACATGGGGAGATGTGCAATATACGACGTACAAACATGGTCTAAAGTGCTCTTTGATAAGAGAGGTGGCGCCCAACAGTTGACTCCACCTGTCTCTCTATTTTCCCTTCCTCCCTCTTTCACTTCACTTCAACACTGCTATAGTAGGGCTGCTATATGGATATGTGTGCTAACCGCAAGATGGTACTCTAGATGAAGACATTTAAGTGCTCAACAATAAAATGGATAACGGCTTGCAATCAAGCCTTTCGTGAAGTCTATGAATGCCACTACATACATTTATATATATATGTATATGTATATGGCCCTTTGGCAGATAATTTACAGAAACCCGTGAGCAAGATGTGAACGAGTTACATCATCTTCTTATTGGACTATAAAACCAAAACTCCATTACCGTTGCTATAACAAATAATACAATTTAATATCACATGAGAATGATTATTCATGTCGAGAAAAAACTCTGTAATAATTCACTTTCAATTACTATTTCATTCGCATTAAATATTCTTGAATTATATTGTTAAGTAATTTAATATAAATCCTCGTTGTTTTTGTATTTGAAAATGAATTTTGTCTTTTTGTCAGTTAGTTCTCGCCAACATCAAATTTATCTATCCATTTATTTTGTTCATCTATTCTATTCTGATGTGTATTCGAAAACGAAACTTTTTCAACTGTGATAAACTTTTTATGTAATTAATCATTTCGCATATTGCATACAGTCATGTGTATACGACGAGGGCTTTGTTGCCCCTTCATATAGAATATCATAAACACCCGCATCCCTATGATACCAACGCTAATGAACTAGAGGGATTTTGTGACGTTTCTGTACAGGCTTTACTTTGGCATCTTCTATATCCCTATATGCTACCTATCCCAATGCATGTGGGATAGGTAGCATCTGATGTACAGTGCTCGAACCGACAGTGAGTAAGAGAGAGGAATTGACTCTCATGCAAGGTGCTTCATCAATAACCCTCGTGAGTTCATCCATTACATTCTCACTATGGTTTTATTCTCGTGACATTTTTCCTCCGTTTTCAGACTTATTTATTTATTTATTATTCCACACTGTTTTTCTTTTTCCTGTTATTTTTTTCCATTCAAATTTTTTTTTTATACGTGATAGAAAGAGGGGAAAAACATTTTTTTCACACATCTCGTCTCATATTTCATGATATATTCGCACGATATTTTACATAATTGATTGATACTCCTTCCTATCTGTCAACCATTTGAAATCATGTTTAGTCAACTTTTTTTTATATTTTTTTTTCTCTGTTTCCTTTTACTTTGTGGCAACGAAGTAAAAAATATTTTGTGGATATCCCAGTGGTTGTTTCTTTTTTTTTCATCGTTTTTATTCTTTTTCTCTGTATATTTTCAGATGTATGGATATATATATATATATATATATATATGTATATGTATATATTGTTGCTTTGAAGATTGAAAGAGGAGAACGATAGCCTTGGGGTGAAAGTGAAGTTAGGCAACGAGTGAGAAAAGGAGAAGAGAGAGAATATTTCCGGTAGCAATATCGCTGGTATCCCGAGCATACGGATCATAAATCAAATTGAACGAACCGTAACGCTAAATGGATAAAATTGACTGGGTGGTTACGGAAGTAAAGATGAAATAAAACAAAAAAGAGAGAAAGATACGAAAATAGAAAAAAAGAAAACATCCAAGAAAATAAAAGAATTCACGATATATCAAAATGGTATAACGTTTTGCGATTGTGCATTTACGATAAATCAAAATGGTATTGTTTCAGTTGGTTATTTGATTCAATTAATTCATCACTCACGTTTTTAATCTGTTTAATGAATAATTTTTCAATATTGGTTATAATTCATCATGCATAATGAATTGTGTAATTTAATTTGAAAGAAAAATACAACACAAAACTCGATACTGAATAATTCAAATCGTGAAATGTCAAACAATGCAAAAGTAATTTAAATGAACTTATTAAATTATTTAAAAGACTTTTAAATTTTTAGTCTCAAAGTTAATTCTTCTATTGTTTAATTGAGACCGATTGAAAACTGTTAATCAACTTGAAAGCAAAATTTTGTCGTTCAATTAATTGATTAATTCTTATTTTTGTTTGTTTTTTTATTTATTTATTTTTTTTTTGTGGTATAGGACTAAGAATAAACAAAAGGAGATTAATTATTATATTCAATAATGGGATAACGAAATATAAAGTAATATGAAAAATCCAAATAAAATGGAATCATTCAGCAATAACTGCCAAAATAAATTGATAGGATCATTTACGTACTCGGAAAAAATATAATTGACTTGTCCACGCCGATTATTTTTAGTTCACCCTCTCTTTTTTTTTCCTATATAGCATTCGCAAGTAAAAATCGATTGATTATAATTGGCTTATGGAGAGGATGAATCGGGTCGTGTGTCTATTCCTCAATATCAAACTGCTTTATTGGCTCACTTCGTCTATAACCCAATTTGTCCTGGCTTTTTTTTTCGATTCTTGTCTATTATCGAACAAGAACCATTTTTAATATCTCTTTCAATTCACAATTTAAATTCACGAATAATAGAAATAAAAAATTTTCTTTTTCATTACAATTTTCTCTTTTTTTTTTCTTTTCCTTCTCATCGTATGTATGATTGCAGAGTGCACCTTTAACGTAACAAAAGTGGCACACGACTTTTCAACCAGATCGATTCAATCTCTCTCACCCCACTACACAAGTCGCGAAAAAAAAAAATAAGAAATAAAAAACATCATCTTTTGCTAGTTTTATTCGTATATCTTGTGCTGCCTCTATCTCTGCGTTAGCCCACGGTTTCATTGTCGACGTTGGCAATGTTCAGCGGCCATCAGTGGCCACTTGGTATTCTCCATCGGCGACCACTAATCCGGATAATGGGAAAGAGCAAAGAGCCTCACAGTAGTTGTAGTAAGTAATAGTAGTAGAGGTAGTTGTAGTAGTAGTAGTAGTAGTAGTAACTCGCTTCCCCCAAAACCCCTTACAACTCGTTTTATTCCTATATATTCTGTTTGAAAAGAAGATGAACATCTAATCTCTTTGAATCTGAAAAAGTCGACAATACCCATTCATCCATTGGATGATTCTCTGAGCTTGATCAGGGTAATCAGCCCATGATCAATTTTTGCTACATTGACTTTTTCATAATCTTTTTATATTCATTCATGATATTCTTCTTCAATTCAAAAAAAAAAAGAAAAATTGAAACGAATAGAAAAGAATTTTAAATGAAGAAAAATATTAAAAGAACTGAACGAGTAATTATTATCATTAAATTTCTGTGAGGATAATTAATATTTTTATAGATCAATATTGGTGAAAAATTGGAAAAAAGGGAAAATAAAGGAGAAAATAAAGAAGAAAAAATGTCTGGGCTTTTTGCCAAACGAATATATTCCCTTGGGAGTATTTGTGTATGGCAAATGACAAGTCCAAAGCTTTTTCTGGGCAATTTTTTTTTCTCCTTCACCAATGATCGTTATTCAACTTTGGTATGGTCGCCTGAACTCCGAAAAATTAATGGTCAAATGGGCATATATGTACCGACATATAGAATATATATGTGCAGATATATGCATGTATGTATATTACAGTCCTGCAGAATTGCGTAAAATGGACTGTGGTATTATATGACGAGGCATCTTTATGACCCTTCTCACACAAAAATCAAATGGTTTTTGGCGTCTATGACATTTCAAAATTTTATATGTATATGATTGAATATATATGAAATCGCACATACACTCACATACAAACGCTGCGACAGGGTGTCGAATGCAACTGAATATACGACAGGTGGTGAGATTTAGATAGTAAAAGAGACAAAACTCTTGGGAAACAAATAAAAGGGGAAGACGAAAAACAAACTTATATATATATTCATTTCTCTTCATTCCTGTTCGGCTTCTATTGAATTCCACTCTATCGATCGGAGATAGTGAAGAAGGATCAAATTTCTTCGGTATATATCTGAACGATTGGATCAATATGGTGAGAGATATTTTATTATTTACGATAATAAATAAATTGATGAATCTCGAGTGTTACTATTTAAATCTAGCCAAGTTAAATCGTGGTCTTTCATTTCGAGTTATATTTCTTGTGAATATCATCGATGACCCAGTTTCGAGTATTGCTTATAAATAGCAGCTTGAAAAACATTGTAATGAAAGTAGAAATTAATTTTCAGTTACTTGTCAATTAAATTTTCCATCCTAAAATTATTCAGAAAAATAAATGAAAATTACTCAATTTTGAATAATTGTTCATCCATTGGTAAATTTCAATAGGCAATTTTGTGTCATAAATAGTCGGTAACCTACTTTGGAAAAAGTTATTTTAGAACTGCTTCAACACGAAATATTTCCATTCCAAATCTCAATGTACAAATATAATATCCAACCAGTCACACAATTGATCCAACGTTCAAAGTAACACTCTTGTTATTGATTAAGAAATAGGTTTATGACATTTTGACATTTATATATAACCGTTATGTTTAATGTTCCAATAAATTATCTTTAGAACTATTAAACAAGTGAATGATATAGTGCAATGGGAGTTGAATAGTTTTGAAAAATTATAAGTAAGACAGTATTTATAAGATGAAGATATAGCTGAGAGATGAAGTGAAATCTATAACAGACGACAACGAAAGTTTCAGTTTAGTTTCAAGTCTTTACAGTAAAAGCAACAACAGAGCAGCAGCAGCAGCAGAAGCATTGGACTCTCCGGCTTCAGTGGTTTGAAAGTTCGTGAGTCTGGTCACGAGAAGAAATACCCTCAGGGAAATGGCAAGCTCTCATGCGCGCGCGCGAGTACAGTTATTTGAGAGTGCTCGCGGTGTGTTTCTGTCCCAACCGAGTGATTAACGAGAGAGTTCTACGGCTTCAACTTATTGGCCTGACTGATTGTCAATTTATTTCTATCTACTCGTATACACTAACTGATCTATTACACCGGAATTCATTTTTCTGTAACAATTTCTCTTCTTTGTGAATATATTTTCGGATTATTTAACAATATTATTTATTCCCTTCAAACTGATCAATAAATTATAAACTTCATTCATAGCGTTCAATAGTATTTATAAATCCCTTTTGTTTCTCTAAGAATAAAATTGTTGTGCTCACCTTTTTTGCATCATTATTGTTATCCGACGCATGATGTGGCTGCGGACTCATCGATGCGCCATTATTAACAGCGCCGCTTTGCGACAACAGCTCATCGCTTCCTCTCTGTAACATAAAAATGAAATGATACGAATTTTAAATATTAAATTTAATGCAAACGCAAGAATATAACTAAGCATAATAAACCAAATATATACGCGAAATATTTTATTTCTCTGAGAGATCTTTAATATTAAGGTAGTTCTATCACGCAACGCTATATTTAATGGGTACATAAAAAATACCAATTAAAATTAGCCATGGAAAAAAAAAATATTCCGTAATTCACAATCGATAACACTCCGATCACTATAAAGATATATGAAAATTATCAACAGTAATTCCATTGTTATTCATAAATAATGATGTCAGAATCAACAAATTCATATCACTTTTATTCACCGCATTTCCGATAAACTTCGTCCATTTATCTGATATCAAATATTTTTAAATCGTTTCAAAAGTTTACTACATTTTCATACTACATCTTAATCTTAATCTTCCCTTCATAAGTCCCTACAATTTTTCCCTGCCTAACTCACAGTTTACAATACAGTTTGTAGTTATTGAAGCACACGGGGATTTTCAAGATTATCTTAAAATTTATTCTGCAATTTCATTTTCAACAAATTCACCTTTACTTTAAAATTACATTGGAATCTGAAGTTTTGAAAAAAAAAAAGTAAATAAAATCTTCACTTTCATCCAGTGATAGAATTACCTTAACAGAGCAATTACATTTATAAAATTAAAGAGCAAAAAAACTCATCTTTGACAGTAACATGAATAAATAAAAATAAAACAACCTCAACAAGATAAAACATAAATTAAACATTTAACAGACAAACAAATGAATGAATTAAAATAATATACACATGTTTACACAACAGTTTTCGTTGTTTGCTTCATCCACAAGACGCAATTCCTACTCAGTAACATCAGTGGCAAACTCAGTGGGAGAAAGCGAAAAAGAGATAGAATTAATTTATATAATCCGCGAAACAACTTTCATGTTAGATTAAGAGATAAAGAAGTAAAAAAAAAAGAAAGAAGATGTAACACAATATATATATATAAATAGAAAGACATCTGCGCATAGAGTTGGAAAACGTTATCCTCTTGTGGGAGCGAGGAGACGGAATGCTAGATCAAAGGCCAAACGTTGAAGATTCGAAACGTTGGTGGTAACCTCCAGTAGCTCGTCAGAAGAGAGTAAAAGAGCGAGTTAGAGAGTGTGCGAGATCCATACGCGCGCAAAAGAGAGAATGAAGAGGACAGTTGGATGAAGAAAATCTTGCAGGGGAGTCGCATTACTATAAGTATACACGAACATGTAAAAATAAAAAACTATATATCTATATCTGCATGAGAAAACCCAGAGTACAGAGAGCAAGAGTGATCTCTCTACTTAGATATTGTAACCTTTTTTTTCTCCTCTCTCTCTCTTGCTATATATATGTTTCTACAGAGCATCCTTTCGGCTACGTATAATATAAACGCAAAAGGAATTCTCAAGGCTGCAACTAATGTCTGAATATACAGTTGTATTTCATCCTGCATATATATCACTACTTTATGAAAAAATAAAAACAAATAAAAGATTATATCTCTCTATTTCTTGCTTGAAAGTCTCTCGATGGTAAATAAAAAATTATTTCCTTACTTACATTCGTATATAAAGCAATGTAAGAAGGCACTATATAACATCGTCTTGAGACTGAGGTTCCATTTTTTAATGCCTGTGCTGTTTTTTCTTTCTTTTTCCCCTCATCCTTCTTGTCTCTATTCATTTATTTAATATTACTCTTTATTTCCTTTCCTCATATACATTTTCCAAAGCTTTGCCAATGGTCAAAGTCTGAGTTTACACGCTCGACAAAGCTTTCGCTTGAGCACCGCGCTTGGGCCCGCGAGTAGATTTTTATTCCTGGTGGATATATTCAGTGGACCATAGTTTGTGCACAGCCACACTTACAGAAAGCAAATATATATATATATACGAAATACAATAAAATTGACGAGGAAGAATAAAATAGAGTGAAAGAGCCAGAAAAAAAAAACATGATTGTATAGATGTATAAAAGAGAAGATATTTGTTATGGACAACAGAGTTCATAATCCATAGATCCAGCAGCAGCACTGCAAATAAATAATACACAAGTCACGAGTGTATATGTGGACTTTGGCTTTTATATAAATGTGTGTATGGGTATAATATATCAAAACGTTGGATAATGGAAAAAAAAAAAAAAAAATAAATAAAGGATGAAAGTATAGTGAGGCAGTGTAGCCTTTCACGATACATCCAAGGGCTGAAGGCGCTCGCAGAAGTGGAAAAGAGGGCAGAGAAAAAGGACAAAAAAATATGGACGAAAAAAAAAACTAAAATAGCCAATAGATCGGGAAGAAACGCGCGGAGATGTTCGAACCGAAGGGTCGTCTACTCTTCTTCTTGTGCGCACATATATACACCCACGACCGCAAATATAAAGCACCTTTCAATGGCTGCGTGTGTATTGCGTTGGTTGATGCTTGGGGATGGTTCATAAGACGAGTTATAGTGAGAGTTCGACCCTTGATGCTTTGGTCTCGGCGCGCCCACAGCACCAACGGCAGATGATACCTCTCTTGTGGATGGATCCACCCATACTCTCTTTACAGATATATATTTGTGTACAAACTTGAGCGCACTTTGAACGATGCTGCGTCTCTTCCATCTTAATGGATTGTGTAGCGATATATGCATGAGACTTGGTACGCGGTTAAACGAGCAGAAAATCTTCAAGAAGTTGTGGCGTATGATAATAATAATAATGATGATGATGATGATAATGATGAAGCTGAATGTCAGGTAGGTCATAATACTTCACCATGTCAAACTTTCTTTTCGTTAATATTAAATGACTTAAATTACAAAAGAATTTAATTTTTCATTGTACTAATGAATTTATATCAAACAGAATGTAATTGTTATTAAATGAATGCCCATGCAGGTATTATCAATTATTTAATATCAATTGTAACATCCAATAGTGCATGAAAAAAAAAAACCATCATAGATAGCAAGATTCATTTTTATTCTTATGCAATTTAGTCTTCATTATGTTTAATCATTAGACCGAACTTTGATACTTTAAATCTCGAGCAATTATTTACAATATAACAAATACGTTAGTCAAATTCAATATTTCAACATTAACAACGTGATGTTAATGAGAGCTTGGGATTTAACAATATACCATAATGTGTAGCCCTCACAAAATAATTGTTACAACTTGCAGCAATAGTTCCTTGTTAAGCAGTATGCTTGTTATATTGTATACGTATTCGCATGCATCATGTGCCAGTATGAAAAGGTTGCGTTGCGATACGTTACACGACTCTATATACTATAGAATAACGTGAAGGAGGGAAAGAGCATGGAAGATAATGAACGAAAACGATCATTGCTTAAGCAGTCCCCACGTATTTTATAATGTCATACAGGGCAAAGAAAAAGCACACTCTGAAAAACTTTGCAAAAGACTCTTTCACCGCCACATCGCCCACGTCACACTCAGCCTTTTATATACTTCTTTTTTTCTCGAACGAAAAAATAAAATATATATATATGTGTATACATAGATGTATATAAATAATAATTTCTAAAGCAGACACAATCTTTTATAAATTTATTTTTATTTTTTTTTCCATACTGTAAAGATCAAGTTCGTCGCTGCCCTCGCTACTTTTTTTTCTCCTTTCTTCACTTTTCCTGTGACAAATATTAAACGGTCAGACTTTATTCATTACTTTAAGTGTAATAATGGTGACAGATGATTTTTCTCCTTTTATAAATGTTTCTTTTTTTTTTCCTGCGTTTTTTTTTCCTTTGGAAAGTTGGAAATGTTATTGGAGTTATGGGGTTATTATTTTTAATGGGGCATCAGAAAAAGTTTTGTAATTGAAAATATAGTGCAATCGAAATATTTACATCGTAAACACAGTGTGCGCACGTTTGGACAAGAGGAAAAAAAAAATTGTTTATCTACTTGGAAAAAGTTTTCTTATGGCGAACGCAATTTTATATATTCCTCAACGAGTTGTGTATATGTGTGCGTGCATGTGAATGTGTGTGTGATCATCTCTGTCGTTTCGTTGAGGAGTTGTTTCTCCAACGGAACATGCTGGTGTGTGTGGTACCTTCTCGTCCTCTCTCCATACAGTTTGTCGTTCTTCAGTCATTATTTTCTCATCTCTCGCGCCTCTTTAACGTCATCCAACGTTACGCTCTTTCTCTTTTACTGTACATCTATTTTTTTACTTTTATCATTTTCTTCTTTTATTCTTAGACGTCTTTGCCAACCCTTGAACTCTTTAAAACTCTAGGATAAAGTTTCAGCAACTGAATTTCCACGAAGACACGTATCGAGTTTAGTCAACGAGATTAATCTGTACTTCATAGTGTCTTAAAGAATGAACAAAGGGGGAACAAAATGTAAAATAAGAAATAATGAAATACATGTACAAAAATAAATTGTGATATAAATGAAGGAAGTTTGGGAATTTTCTATCTATGTAACGCACAAATATATATTTATATTGTCCGTATGGAAACTATTGCAGAATGAAGAAAAAATTTTTAACAAGGTGCTTCTGATTCGAGTTAAATTTGCTTGATTCAAAATATATTCTCACTTTACATTTTCTTCTTTTCACTTCTCAAATAAATTCAAATAAATTTGCGTTCAAGATTTTTTTCTAAATTCATGAAAAAATTGAGCATGAAATGTATTAATGCAATTTAACGACAGGGAAAATTAAATTGGAATAGTGAAGAAAATTGTATGTTCATTTTCATAAAATAGAGAATGAGAAAAAACGAAATCCATCAAAGAAACCAGAAATATAAAGCCGGGCTTTAGCGGTATTTTTCAGCACCCAAGTGGAAACAAAAATGAGGAATTACATATTGAGTCAAAGGATGAACTTTCAAAGTTATTTTTTGCTTCAACAATTCCCTCCTGAAATTAAAATATTCATACCAGTATTGGAGAAAAATTACTGAAGGACATCACACAATTCCAATAAAAAATACGATAAAGCAGATGAAAACAGAATAACATCACATAAATTTGAAACCGATGAATATTCATTATAAATAAATTCCACATTTTTTATATTTACTTTTCATCAAATCTCAACAAAGTAAACAGACATTTTTTCATCTATCATTTCATCCTCCATGGTCCCTTAAACTCCTATCAAAAATGTATCTGCACTACTCGAATAATAAATATTTATTCACAATATTTCATCGAACATTTCCTCTTCAAAGAAAAAAACGAAGAAAAAATACATAAAAAACAAACAAACCATCACTGACATATACGACCCACTTTAATGTCATCTACCCCCTTAACTCTCTTCCACTCGCTGTTTGTATATCCATCTATCGCCTGTTTACTATTATAAAATTCATTCAGCTCTGATGTCTGCGTGTTCGCGAAATAGCGCGCGTAAAGATCTCGAAGCTTTTACCGACGCGCGTATCGCCAACGTTGTCGCTTCGTTTTCCGTTATACACTCTATGTATACTGCCACCCCTGTATCCCCTTGGCAATTCTGTCCTTGGTATGGTGAAGTCAACACCCCACTCGACTTCATGAATTTCAAAAAAAAAAAAAAAAGAAAAAGAAAAAAAACGAGAAAAAAAAAAAAAAAAAAAAAAAAAAGCGGACAGGCAAAGAATAAAAATAAAAATACAAGCGTAGAGTGAGCGCAAACAGGAAAAAAAAAATATTGAGAGATGAGTTGAAGCAAAAAAAAACGCCTTATACGTCCCCCCGTCAAACAGCCCCCTTTCAATCGCTGACGCCTTTCCATCTTTCCTCTTTTCCACCAAACAAAACTGTCGACACATTCAACAACAGGGGCGTATATTATCGCATACGCCTGTGCCATCTCTCTCCTTCCCTCTTCGTGTTATTCCCAAGTATCCCTATTGAATATTGCCAGTTTTGGCATCGATTCACTTTTTTTATCTTCACAACACGCAGATGAAATATATATATAAATATATATTCGAATACTTTTGTAACATATCGACGAGGGATCAGAAAAAAAGCTCTTAAGGGAAATGAGTTTACAAATCATCTTGGATAATATTCAAGTAGTCAAAACGTCAATGCAATAATGCGGATCAAATGATAAGAAAACAAAATTGGTACAGAGGAAATTATTCGTTGATCCAGAGGAAACATAATCATACATCATGACGTAGTAAAAAATAAAGAGAAATAGCAACACCACAAAGAACAAATTATTTTCTCCAAGAAACATCGCTGAATAAATATCAAAGTGACGTTTCCATTTACGATTTCCGACATATTAATATATTTTGTTTATTTATTACCCTAATATTTTATGCAGTTACATCACACCCGTCTATTACCGTACAATCTATATAAAAAAATAACCTTTGTTCTGGCATTGTAAATTACTTATAAAATGATATAGACTCAATAAACTACTGGAAAGCCCGTCGGCTCTATTAGAATTCAAATAGCATTAAATAGAATAAATCCCATTGTATTAAATCCAAGGAATGTTAAATTCCATTGTGCATATCTCATTTTACCTTTTCATCTAAACCATAAATATACCAAAATATATATGCACACATGCGTGTGTTATCATATATACAATTTCTTGTTAGCTCTCAACGAGGTAATTTTCATTTGTGGCATCCGAGACTCCGTTAATTAGGTTGACGAATAAGCCCTCGTAAATGTACACATGAAATTGTCAAGCTCAAACCTTTGTTACTCGTGAATGAATACATTTGCCCTCTGCGCCTCAGCCCACTACCTCTTTTCTTTTTACCCATCCCTCACTTTAGTCTTTGCAACCCATACAAATTCGCCCTTAATCCAGTGAAAGAAACATCAAAGGTTAAAGTAATTATCCAATCGAGCTTTCATCAAGTATATATAATTATATATATAAATATATCTATATGTATATTTTAATGGATGATGCAAATATTCCGTCATATTCATATGATTATTCGTCAGAAAATTAATTCAAAAATATGCACTATGAAAATGGCAATGTAAATTCAATTTCCACCCTAATTTCAAAAAAAAAAAGGAACCCAAATACTTTCTACGTAATCGTAATTAGCCAAACAGTTTTTTTTCTCTATAATAATAAAACTAAATTTAATTTTCTCAGTTGAATAACATCGAATATTAAATTTCATCATTTGGAACTGTCTGTAATGGAGTTTGGCAGTGTATGTTCAATAAGAAAAGAGCAGGAGTATATAGACAAATGAATAGTTAGTTGTTCGTACACATACATGAACTCTGTTGATGCTTATTACATATACATAAACGTGTAGGATAACACAAAGTGGGGGACTGTGAGGAGAATGGGCGGGAAACTGATGGGGGAGGAAGTTTGTTGGTTAGCAGACTAAACGTCATCGTGTTTAACCACGATACTGGGCTGGTTGTTGTCCTCTCAACCGTCCCGTGTCAGTTTTGTCCTTATGTACACATTACACAAAATGCAAACACACATAAACATATACACTGGACAAATGATGATCATACCGCAAGTGATTATCATTATCATAGTCATTCTATTATGATATTGATGGCCATTACTGTTATTAATCAGCGATCAACAAAGTTGGCTTATGGTAAATATACGTATACAAAGGATCTTTGAAAATCGATTAATAATTGAAGAAAAATTGAGTTGAGATGTGATAATCATAGAAACAAAAAAAAAAATAAAAAGAATGTAGTGGCGGGGCGATGTGAAAATGACCAGTGGCGAAAAGAACGTGATGTGAAAACAAAATAATATAAAAAAGGGAGGGAAGAAGAACAAGATGGTGTAAAGCAGAGATGGAAAAATACAGAAAAAGGGAGAGAGTAAATGAGGAAAAACAAAGACTGAAGGGATGGTGCGAGAATAGCCAGGATATTTGGCAGGCGACGGATGAAATACGATGTGGATAATGGTTTTATCGGTGATTGCAAGCGAGGGGATGAAACGTGTTGGATAACTGATAGCATACACATCTGTGTACATACACACAAGATTAAAAATAAAACAGCGTATATTATTAAAGAAATATTGTTGCGTTAGTTGGCTGATTTTCAAATTTGTTTCACGATAGATCTGTTGTATTTATGAGAAAAATATTATTCTTTTTCGCTTTCATATAGTGATGAGAAAAATGTTGATTCAGGATAGAATATGAGTTTGGGTGTTTTTTTTTCGTGATGATAGGGGTGCTTCTGACTGATGTTAATTTGTCTGTGTCATAATGGGGCGGTGTGAGCTCAAAAATAGATGAACAAAGAAAATAATCATTTTGAGATTAGAAAATTGCGAGAATAAACTGGATTTGTCTTTCAATTTTTGATTTCACATTTCATTTCTGCCCTAAATTAAACCCTGATACGTATTCATATTGTCGTTACTATTCTTATGATTTTATTTTTTACTGCTGTTCACATTCATGTTCTCTTTTCTGTAAATATAAAATTCTTCTTGACTAAAATAATCGAAACTACCATTTGAATTTTTTGTAATTTAATGTCAGAAGCATTCGAGAAACACATTAACCTTCAAATTCATGTTATACATCGAACAAAAAGCATTCACGTAATTATGTCAGGATTATTATGGAGCAAACATGAAAGAGAATATACATTCTGATAACATATTTCAACGTGAATGCAAGTACATATACACAAAGTGCTGTATCGGATTTGGTGCTTATGATATTTTTATTATCGAAGGTGGAAAGTAAGTGACTAAGCAACAGGGGGTTGGTATAGTATGTGAGTATATGGCATACAATGCAGAATGTATTTTGAATGGGGCGCAATGTTGTTTGTGTGCACAGACACGCGAAGTGCACACATTGGACGATTGGTCGATAGCTGGCACGTTGCACCGATGGTTATTTCCTCAAGTTTGCCAAGTAATCTTTGATAGATGGTCTCGTTGCCAGAGGGAAATAGTAGCAACAGCAGTACTAGTAAAAGTGCTAACCACCCTTATACTCTTTCATTTTCTGCAATTTTCCTATTAATATCTCATATCGCACCAATATTTTCTTATTTATACAAAGAAATTATGTTTTATAATACAAAAAGTTTTATCAACAATATATATATCATACATATTGATTGATATGTGAATAATTAAATATTGAAGAAAATGATAAATGTGATGGGAAAATGTATTTAGTATTGTGTGTACATTCAGATATTTATATACTGATAAAAATATAATTAATGACATAACTGACAGGGGAAATAATGTTTATTGATTTGAAATGGATATGAAAATATCCATTTGGTTTATATACAGAGTTAGGATGTATAAAGATTTATGATCATGAAAAACGGTGCATTATCGGGCGGTTGGAAAAGTAGCGCAAGGAGTAAGGGGAAGAGGAAAATAGCAGGGTAGCATATGTCAGTTTGTATGATATGGGAGGGAGAGGGATAGAGAATGGTGGAATCTATGAGTGCCACGAGAGAAGTAAATCAAATTTAAAAATCCCACGGTGCAACGTGTACGGCTGAGGCTACTACTACTCGTTATATATAGTCAATTTTAAATATTTATTTTTGCCATGTATATGAGGGTAGAGTATGCATTTCGTCGCCATTTACTTCCGCATTTATTCAAACAATTATTTTTAGTTATGTATGGAATGGAAATAGAAAAAAATAAAAAGAAAAAAACATTTTTTCAATTTGTCTGTATTAGAGAACGAGAAAAATGATGAAATTAAATACGAGAAGATAATATTGAAAATATTTGTATTAAAAAGTATGAATATACGGAAAAATGACAATTCACTATTCTAATTATCATTGAGTAATAAGAAATATTACTAAATGTAAATACTGTCTAGAAAATTCGCGAAATAGTCATAAATCAAATATTGACTTTCGCAATTTCACAAAATTGTAAAAGTGAAAATATCTTTTCGGGTGGTAATATGATGAACACCCACTGCAACCCCTTCATTTTCATATCACTCCATTCGCTATTTACAATTTACAATTTCAGTATTTTCAATATCATCAGCAAAACTGGAGTCGTCATATTTCACCCTCAATGTACCCATTTGAATATGAGAATTTCATTTAGTTTCAATATTTTTTCTTCAGGTTTGTCATGTTGTCATTCATGGCAACATGATTTGTTAACGGAAGGGAAAAAAAAATTCTCATATGTCTATTACAAGCAATAACTCATCCATCATGTCAATCCATCAATTAACGTCAATATAGATATTCGGGGACCTCAAAATTCATACAAATAAGGGTTGTATATAATTTCAATATTTTGCAGCATTATCAGCACAAGCCAATGTGTATTATCCCTTTCATAAAATTACAACTCCATCTTTTTCGACGTCAACATGGACATGAGTATTCCATATATATTTTCATTATAATTACCATTATTACCATACCCATTATCATTTCCATTCCATTATGTCATTTGTATTATCCCTTTCCGCTTGTTTTTTTCGCGTCCAACCGTCATTGTCAAATATGTTTTAGGTGATACAATAAACTCTTTGGTGAGACACGGGTGTTGACACAAGAAAGTGATATAATAGTCTTACGTTACGTGACATCCGACCTTTGACACGAACGTCCCCCTTTAAGTGCCACAAAGTCAACAGAAGGTAGAGCAATCGAAAAAAAAAAAGAAAAAAAAAAGAAAGGGTATTTCAATATCTTTCATGTTATCCTAAAAGTCCGTTATCACTAGATTCATATATCTTCCGTTACTGACAATAGAAAAGAAAAGCTCACATCCAACAATCGCAAAGAAAATTGATATATTTGTTATTTATTTACCTACGAATAACATGAAGATAATGCTATTGATGTAAAAAAAAGTAATCAGTTTATCAGGCATTCGTAAGAGCATTAAATAAATCGAGTTACATTAACATTTCGAATATTATATTTCTCAATAAATTCTACCTACAGATATTGAATAACTCTTTATCTTTCTAATCTCAAATAGAATGAAATATACAAACACATAAATAGGAGTGAATTAGTTTTCAACAAAAAAAAAGAGAGAGGTAAACTAATCTTTAAAAACTCATCCTCAATATAAAAATAAAGAATTGCCATATTGAGAAATCCCGACACTTTAATTATAGGAAAAGACGAGAATGAATTTTATCAAATGACTTGAAGAATTATTAAGAATCGAAAGATCTAAATCCATCAACTCTGTCAACAACTATAAAAAAATTTATCAATCATAATTTATTCCACCCACATTACATAAACATCCAGCCCTATCAACACACAGCCCCACTCTCCACAATATTCGTCACCTTCCACACAACTAATCATTCACCAATCAAATATTCACGTTTCGAGTGAAGCATAAACGCTGATAGAATTTCACATAGAGATTAATCAGAATAATGGGGTCGAAAAAACCGTGAAAAAAGTAGAAATAAAAAAAAATACTGGATAAAGGATGTCGAGTAGCGGAAGTTAATCCAAAAAGCTATCTCGTCATACAATATACATATGTATATACCTCTCTATACATGTTTATACATATATATTAATATATATAAGAGGTAGAGTCGTTGGAATAGAGAACTGGCGGGTCGGGTGGTGTGAAATTTCACGACACCCGATACGCCACGACCTCGTCGTCACCATCCCCCCATAGTCGTCGTCGTCGGCGTCGTTGCCGACTCATCCAATATTTACTTGGCTCGGCCCATTGAATATTCCCTCGCAGTACATTCAAAGTACACCGGTAATACTCGACGTCGGTTGGATGCACTGGGTGCAAGTAGGTAAGAGACAACCAGTGAAGATCAAGTGAATGAGAGTGAGCGAGGGTGTATAAATGCTATAGATATTTACCAAGGCAGCATCTCAGGGTTGTGTGGTAGGTGAGAGCAGGGTGGCGGATCTTACGACGAGTGTATGCCATTGAGAGATAGGCGAAAAGTGGAAGAGGAAGCGAAAAGTAGAGAGAGTGGTATCGCATTTTCGCTTACGTACCAGGCGCGTTCGTATTAATATTTTACCCAGCCAGTATACTTCGATCTTTTGGCTTTCGTATTTTTTTTTTTCTTTCACTCTTTGGGCGTACTCTTTCGTGCAATGGCTCAGAGATAGTGGAAGTGGCGGTGGTAGAAAGTCGATCAGGGATAAGAGAAAACGAATGGAAAAAAAAAAAGAGTCACAAATGAGACAACTCTTTTCGTTTTTCGGCTCATTAAATTTGACTATCGGAAATATATTTCAACTGAATGGATTGTCAATAATATAACATCAATATTCATGTGTTATAAAGACATCCAATGACGAAAGAAAAATATTTCAAATTGATATTAAATGTTAATAAATTTATTTTATTCAATACTTTTGAGTTGAATGAATAGAAGCAAAAGCTCCCTTTAAATATATATTTATTATAAATGACTCTGTTTCATTTAAATTTTTGCTCTTTCTCGCGTAAGAAAATGATAAGTAAATAGATAAAGTATATAAAGCGAGTTCATTTCAAGTTTGAAAATAATATGAACATATATACGTTGAATAATTTCAGTAATTAATCATGACGGGGTACATACATAAAGGATGAAAATAATCTTCTCAACTGTATCGTATCTCGCCCTTTTTCGTGGTGGCACTCGACTCTACCACTCAAAGAGCGCTCCAGGCTAATGGGAGCCTCATCAGAGTCCTTCGCGTGATCCCAAAAGGACACTTGGGTGTCTAAGTTCGCTACATATACTTTTTTGATGTTCGTTAAATTTACATTTCACTCTTTTGCCTTTTGATCCCAACCGACCTTCCTTTTCCCTCATCTCACTCAATACACACCCAAGAATATTAGAGATGTTTCTACATCTCCACTCTAGATAAAGTCCCTTTAACTATGATTAATTAATAATATTGCTTTATAATAAGCAGTTTTCATACTTTAAAAATATTTTTTTTTCCCTCCACACACCTGTTTCTCATCACAATCTTTTTTATCTTCCTAATTTTTCTTTCTTTTTTTTTTCTTTGCCATTCTCCTCTGTTCACCGTGTGTATATATACTGTATCGACTCATCTTATGAATCGACAATCGGCCACTTTTACGACGTTCAACCTTATTTATCCTGGAACCAACTGTGTTATATCCCTTAATAAAGCAGCGTGGATAAAAACCAATTTTCCAATCTTCTGGGCCGTCGACTGGAACGAATTTATCGCCATATACCCTCAATTTTTTTTCTCCTCTTCTCTCTCATATATAGATATAATACACATACTATTCTCGTCTCTGACGCTTCTATTATGTTATACCTCGTCGAATTTTCACATGACAGAGTTGATCAGGATTTAATTCACTTCTTTTTATCTTATTTCATTTTTTTTCTACCCTGTAAAGCTCATCGCCACTGGAATACAACAAACAAATAAAAAAGAAAAATGGAAAATAGACGAATGAAAAGAAAAGAAAAAAGAAAATAGGGAGAAACCCAGCAGGAAATAATTTTTTGTATTTATAATTTCTCTTTTTCATTTTCTCCTCGCAAATTTACTCGCTCACTCAGCTTGGATGTTTCTCTCATGGATCATTACCTACTGAATTAAGGCGCAACCAGTAGGCAATTAAGCACTGCAATTTCGCCATTAGAAGGTCGCGGTTCGAAAAGAGAAGAGGGGATAGAAGAAAAAAAAAAGAAAAATCTCGGTGAATAAAAAAGAAAGAAACAACGAAACATACGAATGTAGTCTGGGTAATGGTGGAGAGCACAAGCGAGTCTGCGAGGGTGGTTGAATTCAAAGAGAGGTAGTAAAAGCAGTGGTAGCAAGAGGGTTGAACGCGACAGACGTTATACAGAAAGACTGAGACGAAACAGAGTAAAAAAAGGAAGAAGTGGGGAAGAAAAAAAAAAGAACGACTCGTAATAATCCCTGCCTCACGTTTCTTTTTCCACCAACCAACATTTTTTGTCCGCTTTTTTATTATTTCACTCACTCTCACTACAGCCTTGTCTCGTGGTGGAACGACGAGATTTATATCATGAGTTTTCTTTCACACCTGCGTTGCCTTTGCGATACACAGAGTGGACCAACTACCACCCCCTTGCGCTCACCCGCCAATGTCCATCCCTCTTCATGTATATATATATATATATATTTTTTGGTTGCAGTTGTGTCGCGCGCGCCTGATTCACCGTATTGTCCTCACGTACTTGTCCCCCATCCTCACTAACCCCATTCATTTTTCCTGTGTCATTTTTCTTTTTTATAATTTTTTATCGCTATTCTTTTTTTTTTTTTTTTTTTTTTTTTTTTTTTTTTTTTTTTTTTTTTTTTTTTTTCTTTTTTGTATTTTTTTTTTTGTTTTTTTTTCGCTATTCTTTTTTTTTTTTTTTTTTTTCTATGTTGTTTTATTGTCCTATCTCTGTCTGACGCTTCATGGCAGCTATATAACTGTACTATGTCCAATACCGCGGATTACATTTCGTCGGATCAAATCGACATGAGGAAAAAATGAAAATAAAATAACAAAAATAATAAAAAATATCATTAATATAAATTGAATGGGAAAATAAAATAAAATTGAATAAGTTTTATTGATGATGAATGTCCGGTAGAGTAATTCACATCAACCAAGTGATAATAATTTGTTTTTACTACTCTCATGATCCAACCCAAATTGGTTAAAATTCATTTTGCAATATGACAAAAATTACAGACATTCACCAAAACGACTTTTTCTCATCCCCTCAATCACACTCAACATCTCATCATAATCATAAACTATCCCGAACAAAAACGTAACTATCAACTAAAAAAGTACTCATAAACTCCTCTCTGTACATACCAATAATCTAAAGCAAAACAATTAATTATAAATCCAAACGAAGTTAAAGAAAAGAAAAGAAAAATAAGAAACAAAATTATAATGAGTCTTCGAAGAGTAATTGGTACGAGGTGTGGAGCGTAACAGGGTGGTCGACATCAACATCAGGAGGAAAATAGAAGTAGGTAGCAAGTTAGAGAATGAAGACAGCGATAAATTAGAACAGAAATTCTAGGTAAATTGCAAAGTGTGCTTCAAGGCACAACAGCGTTCCCATTTTCCTCACCCATCCGTATCATCCTACTCTCACAATGTCACTGCCTCTCTTTCCACCCTTTTCTCCAACCCCTCATCCCTCCATTTTCCTTTCTACTCAGTGTCTATCGATATATGCGTGTCGAAAAACAATGCAAAATCGAAGCAGCGAAATGACGTATACTCCCCTTTACACTCGCGCCAACAGCATGGCCTCATTTCTCTTGAGCTACCTCACCACCGTTTCATATACATAGACATAACTTCGCACGTGTATATAGATATACATATCCGTACATGAATGTTTAACTATACCTATATACATATATATTGTACATGAGTATGAGAATGCAAGCAATGAGCACGACCGGACGCGAGAGGCGTCTCTTGCTGTGCACAGCCATCGGCCATTCTCGCTTATCTTTTTGGAGCACCTGCGAATATATACGTCCCATAGTGTGTTGTTACACACATCAAAGAGACGTATACAATACACACGATTGAAGTTATATCCTATTTCAGTTTACATCATTCATATTTATCCATGAGAAAATTTAGTCTGACGTACAATGTACTGAATAGCGATTGTAAGATATCAACACAAGTTTATCAGTTATTATTCAAGAGGAAATTTCAAAATTACAATGAAATATTGAATTTAATTTTAGTGTTTGTGTTAAATTGGAATTGATCATATTTTATTTATCATTGGCTATATTTGTGCATTTTACTTTCGGTGTTTTTTTTTTCTCCTGTCTGTTTGGTTGTGATAGATGTTGATTCATTGGTGTGATTTTGAGATTTATTTGAAGGGTGAATAGTAATGCTGTGGATTTACAGATACTGCTATGATTTGTTTACTGTCACGTTCTTGTCTTTGGGGTGTTACCAGGAACTTTTCCTAGTGCAGCAGCTGTTTCTCTATAGGTGTTTTGCATTATTTTTTTTTTATTCTCTTGTTTTTTCATTCTCTTGTTTCATCATGGAAATAAACATTTTTTCCGACGCGTGTGTCGTTTTGAGGTCGTTGAAGTACAATGATATCGTTTTTTACAAGAGAATTCCAGTATTTTGTATAGAAATATAACGTTTCTTATAGCGCTCAAGAATAGTACCCAATTCTGTCAGCATAATTTTTAAATAAAATTATCCTAAATCATCCTCAGAATTTCATTATTACGATTTACACGAGGTAAATATAATTTTATTCACCTCCTTATGATAATTCACACAAAGTTTCAATTACTTCCGAATAATAAATATTTCCTGTGCCATTTTTTTTCCCAGAAAGTTATCGAAAAAAAGAAATTAATGTCCCAATCTTTTTTCACTCTTCATCTCAATTTGTTAAACATTGATATATAAAATAAAGATACACTGAGCAACCTCGATATTTTTTATTTGAAATATTAATCAGAAAACACGAATAAAACCTCAAAGCAAATAAAAAAAAATGGAGTTAAAAAAAAATAATCCGCTCACATTTTATCCCAATATGAAATTTCTTTTCGTCTTGGCTTAGATGAGTAGATGGAGCACGGTGTAGTTCACTCTCATACATACACACAAATTTCACACATGTGTATGTTGATATGGATATAAGGTATACGTACGTGTGGTATTGAATTTACGCGGCAAGTTTGCCAGGAAGGAAGTGAATCGTTTATCACGCCTGGCTAATAGATAACACGCTTGGCGCGTTACGTGTTACCCGTGGGTTTTAGGGTGGTGTGTATATGGTAGTGGTGGGTTACAACGATCGAGTCCGCTTTATCTAACATGGCAATCGCTCTGTGCACTGCCTCGAGTTTACAACTTTGTCCAGAGTAACGACGTTCTCATCGGTGGATTCGATTAATCGTATTATATATAGATATTTTCGCAAAGGTTTCCCCTGAGGTACTCATACTTTCGTTACATTTTTTTTTCCTTTTTTTTCCTCTTTCTTTTTACACCGCAATATTTTTTTTTTTTTTCTTCCCTTCTACGGTTTCCTTATTTTATTTTATTTTTTTTATTTTCCCTATACCCATCAGATATCGCTTGACGCTCAAATCGATCTCTTCACGGATAACCCCTAAATTCGTTCACTGAGAATCTCTCGAAATCCACCCAGGGGCTTTGGGTGAGTTTATCGGCAAAACGAATTTATTACGCGGCCTCTTGCGCCTCAACGAGAAGAGAGCGAAGCGCATCAAGCGACACGACACAACGACAAGGACATAGCTATGACAACTATCACTATTTGCTTGGGAGTTGAAGTAAGAGCAAGAGAAAAAGAGTGGGAAGAAAAAAAAACTGTAAAGGAAGAAAATGAATAAGGAATAGAAAGAGAGAGAAGAGAAAATAAAAATAGTGAAAGACGACCGCCTAGAGTTCCATTGCCGGTAATACGTCACGGAGAATAACGTAATCGAATTGCGGTCGAAATTGAGTCATTCTCCCACCAACATCGCTGTGTCACCATTACCGTACACCCCATGCGAATACTTGTGGCATTCATAGTGCTCTACCTCAATATATATATATATATTCATGTGTTCATGTATGTACGCAGCTTTTGCACGCTTGATGCTTCTCTCTTGGCGTGCACTCTTATATATAATTCCCATCCACTTCATGTCACCGTTGTCACGCTCAATATTCTTAATATAAAAAAGAAAATGACACATTTTTTCTTTCACAAACAAACAAGATGAGTTTTAGACAGTTCATCATATATTCAATACACCTCAACATTTTTTCCAATGAAAAATAAACAACAAAATAGAATGAGGTGATATTGGATGAAAATGCGATTCGAATTTTTTTTGTATATATTGAAGAAATGGAAAAGAAGATTCACTACTTTTTTTTCTTTATTCATATGAACATATTGGGCCCCTTTCTTTTTTATTGTATAGATTTGAAAAATTTATCTACTTCCCTCTTTCATTCACCCTCCTTCAATCTCAAGAGATTTATCGGAAAAAAATTGTGCCAAATTTTGATGTGATTGGACGGTATTGGAAGATGTGACGTATTACTACAGAACTCCATCAAATTCCAATTTCATCCGTCTTAATAAAATCCAACACCCATTCACAATAATAACCACACACTGTGGTCTCATATGTTCGAAAAAAGAACATTGGCAACTAAATTCATCATAACCACACGGATATTCAAATAAATGTTTATAAATGCAAAAAAAATTACTCGCAAATGTTTCGCAATGTGAATTGAATTCATTACTAAATTTTCCTCCCATAATTTGTGAAAGATTAAGCGCATAACACTTAGGATTAAAAAATCCCGCGATTTTTCTTTTTACTTCCATCCACTTTAATATACAGGAAGAAAATCACTTGGGCAAACCAAGCTCAACAAAAAAATAAACTAAAAGAAAAATGCACTCAAAAGTTAACTCTACCATCAGCATATTAATTTATATTCATAAAAATTATTAAAAATCATATGACTATTTCAAATATTCTATTCACTAATTTCATTTGCGCAATAAATTTCACTATAAAACCCTATTCTCATATTTATCCAGCCCACACCATAATATAAAATAATAATAATAATAATAATAATAATAATAGTAATAATAATAATGAAGTCTTTAATCATTGAAGAAATCGATCGTGTCAGAGTAATTTGGCAGACTAGAACTTCGGAAATTCGCTCGATTAGTTGGAAATTCATGGTAGGCAACATCTCTCTCACTCTGTCATATTGCCTCCGTCATTTGCCCATCTTTATCGTTCTCTCTCACACTTCTCTCGTCCCTTCACGACTCCCGAGGGTGCACTCGAGAATGCATACCGATCGCCTAATAGGCTCGTATAACGAATGCTCTCTGCTCGAGCTGTAGCTTTGCTTTTGCTAACTCTCTCTCTCTCTCTACCACCCACTTAGGTTTACACTCGCACTCTCTTTCGCCTTCTCTCTCTGCCGTTTCCTCATCCGCTGCAACTATCATTGCGCTCGAGCAAGTATCGTGCGATCGGTTAAGCTTCCCTAGCAAATCTCAGAGTCTGCATATACATAGATATCTAATATATATATATTTGCTCCTATCTACATGCACACCTAGATCGTCACACACATTTAAGTATTTCAGAATATTAATGTGAAATGATTTCGTTCTTTCTCCACTTCCAATTTTCTATTTATTTTTCTTTCTTTCTCACCACTTTTCACGTCTCGCTTACCCACAGGACGAATGAGCTCGTTACTCGTTGTACAAATTCACTCATGGGGACACTCACCTGTAACAAGAAAAGAAAAATTGTTTATTCAATGATATGTTGAGATAAACGAGAGAAAATACATTTTCATTATAATTACATTGTAATATATTGTACAGTAATACTTATTTATATAATTGTCTATCCAATTATTCAGAATCCATTGAATAAATTTTATATTTAATTGCTTGATTTGATACTGATTAAAAATTATGTGTTGTCAAGGTGATAAAATAAAAGAAATGAAATCCTTCGATTTATCACCTGTAAAAAAAAAACCTGCAATATAAACGGAACCCATAACGGGAAATTAACGTTTAATCAATAATCGCACAGCCGTCATATTACAAATATAAAAGGAAAAAAATAATGATAAAATATTTGTATAAACATGTGCAGTTGTATCTGTGTATAAATAAATAGTAAAAGGAAAATAAGTGTAGTCAACGGGAAATGGCGACGAAAAAGTCACGGCATATATTCACAGACACGTAGTAGCCATTAGAGACAAGATGGTTAAACGCTGATTGTAGACTCGAGATAAGGTCAAATTTAAACTGTGGCTGAGTGAGCATAATCCAAAATCTCAACACCACCATAAGTACATTATGAAATAAAAGAAGAGAAAAATAAAATAAATATATATGTATAAATAAATTTGAAAAGTCCACTGTCAATATTTGTTTCTCATCACAATGAAAAATTGGATTAAAATTGTTATATTGTTCAGGAACACGTAATATTTTATACATAAATAAATGTTCCATAATTATTCGTTAAATGGGAGAAAAATGCACAATAATAATAATATAAAAAATAACTGCATATAAATACGTGTAAATGCACCTTGTATACAGTTTTTCATTCTCTTGCATCCACATTTAAAATATCTCTCTACATTCTCTACCTCTTTTTTCTTCTTTTTCTTTTTTTAATACATCTTCTTTTACCCCAATCTTTTTCCCCCCCCTTTATTCCACACTTTCTCCCTATTTTCTCTCCCTTGGTCTATTCTCTTGGCGGGGCTCAGTAAAACTCGTTTAGCGCGTAGTCCGGGCATGAATAGAGAAAAAGAATTGACGTGCGAGCACGAGTTTCACAACCATTACAAAGGAGAAACAAATATAATACGTGGAAAACGAGTACGCCCGCATAGGGCTCGTGTCAGTATCATGTTTGTAAAGTGTAAAAAAAAAAGAAAAAAATAAAGAATGTATAGACACTCACGGTTTTATACATATATAAAATAAATGCGCAACATCATGTGTTCGATATTTTCATTTTTTTTTCACATAGAAAAAGGAAAAATAATTTATTGATTGAAAGCCATCATTAAAAAAGTCATTGAAAAAAACGAGAAGCGAATAATCTTTAATTATGATTTGATCAATTAAAGATATTTTCCTTTGAAATATCCAGCCATGAGAAAAGCAAATTCATATAAAGTTGAAGCAAATCAAATCAATAAATAAAATATTGGGCAAAACGAAGTAAAAATATATATAAGAAAATTGATGAATAGAGAGCTCTGAAGTATACGACGATGATATTTTTCCTTTTTTTCTTTTTACTTTCATAGCAAATATATATATACATATATATATATATACACGTGGGAGTTAGGCGCATCAAGATTGGTATGATAGACGATGCAATACAAAGAAAGGTAATCGGCTCGTGATGACTCGCAACTTGTGCGCTCTCGTTGGTAGCACACGGTGATATAGAAGACGGAAAAAAAAAATTATGCCACAAGGTGGAAGTACGGTGGTGACCGATGCAAAGCAAAAAAAAAAGAAATATCAAACCTATACAGGACGACATTGGAAGCCAAAGTGGTAGCACACATATACGAGCGCGTCAGTGGAAACCCGCTCACTTTGCGCGAACAAAGGGAAGTCAGTTGGATATGGTCGGACATATAGAAAAGGAACCGGTAGAATTTTTTTTTCACAACTACCATCATTCTCTCTGGTTCTCTCTATTCCATTCACTCAGTTATTCACTTTCTCACTCTGTTTATCTCCCGTCAACGATGTCGACCTCGAGGTTCTTACAATAATTACTCGTTGGGTAGGTACTTCTTCCTAGCTGGTTGCCTCAACGACGTCGCTTTTTCAATTTCACCGGAATTCCCAGTGGAGTCTTGAACGTGATTACCAACGGCAAGGAAATAAACACAAATAGAATTTGATGGTGAAAAAAATTGAAATAGAATGAAAGAAAAAAAAAAATAACGAAGAAGACACGTCGTTTAAATTACAATTATATCAAAATAAATTCTTGAATGTGTAATAAATTAAAACGATTCAATGATTAATGTCATTCTCTCTTTAATTTCACAAATATATATATATATATATTTTTTCACTTTCACCATATTAATTAATAAATTAATTAATTAATAGACAACAATGTGGAAATACGTAAAATTCACTGAGTGATACAGGCGAAACAATCTCTGGAATTAGACAACCATGTTGAATTATATTTCTCTCTACACACATACATATGTAAAATGAATATATACATATATGTGTATGAACTGCACATTCAACGTGAATGCGTGCAAGTTTAATTAAACGAAAAGGCCTACACATGAGTGAAATCAACTTTAATGAGGGAATACCAATCGCGTATTATATTACAATCATTTTACAAGTGTGACATTAATTACTGATATGTAAAATATATATTTTTATTTATTTTATAGTTTCATTTCTGTTTTTACGTACTTTGTACATTCAAACACACTCGGGATATGGTAAAGCTCTAGTCCAATTACATTCACGATACCCGGTAGAGCCCCCTCTGTGCGCAAATGCAACCGCAAGGCCAATTGAAAAATAATAGAAGCCCACTTTTATACGTGAGTGGTGTAGATTCCCCTTGCGAATATACGGAATATATACACGCACATATAACGCCCTCTATTTTCCTCACTATCTCACTTTAAACATAAACAATAAAGTACAAGGATATACCTACTTTCTTTCAACATTCAACACAATGTAGTACAAACGCGCCAAACCACCCACTCGCCATATCCATAAAATAACTCTCTAAAAATAATATCCAAATGTTTATACATATTTCATATCATATATATATTTCCACATCAACGATGTTTAATTTAATTCAATTTTTTAATATAATAAATTGAATGGTTCGTAAGAAGAATAACGTTTTGATAATTTAATGGTAATTTTTGATATATATCAATTTTTAATTCCACTCTCAGAGCATCTAAATTTATTACTAAAATCTTCATCAGTCTAACTGGTTGAAAATAAAAGCCGCAGATTTGCCAGCATATTAATCTGGATGATGAAAAAAAAAATGATGGAGCAAGATAAAAATCAAAATTCCGAGTAAGTATTAGAAGTTTCCATCAACTGAAACAAAAATTCCTACACAATTTCTTCAGCTTCCACTGGTTTTACTTCTTTCTCAAACCATAAAAATAAGTAGGCGAAAAAGAACCGCAAGCTCATTTCTTTTCTCTCAGAACTGCGATTAATCATGAAGGTGTGGAAACTAAAATAAAAGTAAACGCTATATAGATGGAGAGAAGGTGAAAGCAAGGGGTGAGTATGAGCATAGATAGTTCAGCTAGCAAACTCTAACGAGGGTTCTAATTAACGTCTTTAACGCGTACTTGGCATTCAACTCATAAATGTCTAATCGGTAGACAAACTTAAGTCGAACCACCCTCTGGTGAAGTGAAGGGATGGTTGAAAGGTATCCTCAGGCATTTCACTATCTCTATATATATAACAAAGAGTAGAAGCGAAGCAAAAGTAAAGCGAGAAACGACGACACATAGACAGACAGATGGATAGAAATGGAGAACGTGAAAGTAGCGTTGAGTTAGTTCTAGAAGGGCAGTTGTCGACGTCATGGAGCTCTCAGCCCTTTCGCGTTCGCATTGCTCTACAAAATCGCACTTTGTTGCCGCTACACAATTCGCATAGACTTACTTGCCCCATTCATAATATATATATCTGTGTGTATATTTAACCATGTATACAAAGACCTTATACCAAATGAATTAACTCCTATTACAATTTCCAAAATCCCCTTTCATGTACACCTGGTGACGTGGCACAGCACGTTGCCATTCTAAGTAAATTTCCTTGTCCAATTAGTGCCACGTCGCCAATGTACATCGCAAATGTACCTACCGTCATCCCTTTTCACTCAACTTAACCCATAGATCTTAACTTCATACATAAATACAAATATATATAATTTGTGGACATGGATACATAGAAGCATCACATAATTAAATCCAAACAATACCACTCATTCACATTGATATCGAGCTATATATGCTAAAAACAGTGTGTCAGATTACCATTTGTCTTAGCAATTCACATCTAAGTCTGTTCAAACAAGTAGTTTTTCAAAATAACCAACTTGGAAACACTGATTCACACCTGGTCATTCATCCATCCAATCAATTATCTACTAATTCAGATTTAATAGGCCAATTAAATAGCAAATATATAAAATATCAGATATATATTATATTACAGGACTTATCAATTGACCAGCTCACGGTGTGAACTCGTTAATTCACGAAACATCTCTGGATTTAATGCAATCATATCCGATTATAATTCCACAAATGATATATATTCAAAATCGTTTCGTAAACATATTTCGCAGTTGGTAATATTTCTTGTACAAGAAATATTAGTTGAAACAACAAAACACAGTTGAGCCAACTAATTTCCATTAAAGTCATCGTAGGTGGAATTGAGGCGACTTCTGGACAATTCCATGAATTCACCCCTCAATTTCAGTCACGCAATATGTGTTCACATATTACATTCAGACTATATCAATAAATTGACTTATGAAATTGCAATTATTACTGCTCATTTGCCATGACAGTTTCATCCTGTAAATGATAAACAAGAATCCATGGGGAGTTTAATTCCTACACGCAAGTTAAATTCTATTTCTCAATAAATTTCCAAATACACGAAGCTACGTATATTGTGCTTTATATTTCACTATATCTATAACGAGTCTCGAACAGCCCCTCTTCCCTCAAACACCTCCATCTTTGGGACGAGCAAGCCATGGGACACCCATCACTTTGAACGTCGGCTATTCGATATTCGCCCGTTGATTCGCCCTCAGCGACAGGAGTCCTCACTTTCAACCACTACTTTTTCCGCTCTTTTTTAATCCCCCACTGCGCTATGTGTATATATATATATATATATATATATATATATATACATTTTTTCCTTTTTTTTTTCATTCGTTCAGAACGACCGGCATCAACCCGACGAGTGAAACGCGAGTCCGGAAGAAAAGTAAAAAAGAGAAAAAACAAAACGGTATTTCCGAAGAGAGATAAAAAATGTGAGTGTGAGGAAGATCATGGAGACAGAGGGCATGACACATTTATAGCTAAGTTCTATCGGCATTGCTCTAGTTGATAGTGGGAAGTGATATTTACAGTTGTCATGAGATATATCTTGGCTTGAAGCTAAAAACTGATTAAACTGGTGAATGAACATTGGAAATTTGCATATTTATGAGTTTCATGAAGCAAATTCAATCACGCGCGATCACTGCTTTTTATCATTTATCTCTTGACACATCATTTTTCTGCTAAGTCTTCCGTACATTCTCCACCTATTAATATACTAATACACAGACGGGAAAAATCCATAGCTTTGATATCAATACAGTGTTACGACATTACGAACAGCGTATCTGTACGGCTCACAAGTTCTCTCATGTAAAAGCTCACTGATGCAAAATGGAATCATTTCTTGTATTGATTTCCATTGAGTCACAATTGCTTACTTCCGTGAGTTTCAACCCTTTCATTTTCACGTCCTTCTCTTATATTCAGAGTAAAAAATTAGACATTTCACGGAAAAAATCCGTACAATTCTATCAATCCAACAGGATAGTTGTACTAAAATTCAATATTACTGTAAGTCTGAAGCCATTCTTTCCACAAATGCATAAATCAAGTCGAGTGTAAATTTCATGACACGCAATTGCATCTCATTTCTTTTTTTTTCCTATATTACCATCATCATTCTTGAATGTCACTGTCATATTTTTATTTATTCATATATCAATATCTACGACAGCATACAAGAGTGATTTATTTTTCACTATTCTCTCCTCTGATGCATAGCGCCAAACATATAACGCTGAAAATTCACTTGCTCGTGAGTTTGTTTGGATACACGACGCGGTAACTCGACCCTCGGAGCATTTCGCCTCTTGTCCCATAGGAGCACCAGCATCCACCATCACTACTAGCAGGAACCGGAGCAAAAGCAGTATATTGACTCCCCTTAAATTGTTGGCAATAGCGGGGGTGAGTGAGTGAGATAGATATCGAGTGAATGAGAGAGACGACAGGAGTGCGAATATGTAGGGTATGCCGCCCTCCTTGTGTTTGTGGGCGCGCATGCAATGCGGTATTTTCCACGAGAGCGTTAATTAATAATTTAATCGAAGAGCCTGTTCAGGATGGTGCACAGTGGGCCTTCCTATTCTCCCTTGATCCAATGCACGGTGACTCTAATTAAAACCGAGCTGTGTACCCGCACGAGCCGCGACACAAACTCCTGCTCACTCTTGAGACACGTCAACGATAAGGGGTATATAAACGTCGTCATCATTGTCTTCATATTTCTCACCTGGTTGTTAGTTCATATTTGAGTGTATGAGAATATTGTATAGTGACTGCAGGTCTTGAATGAGTACCATCAACCAACTGCTCATACTTTATGTCAGAAAGAATAGTAAAGAATGAACGTGCTTGCAGATTTGCAAATTTTTTTCATTTTTCCGTTTTTTCATTTTTTTATTTTATTTTTTCAGCACTATAACATTTCAAGTACTCTTATGACGATGGAGTACGTCATAGCTATGAGAATATGTATGTGAAATTGTAGAATAGAATCCACCATGTGAAGTACTATGGAATTCATACGGATTTACGGCGTTCTCATGAAAAATTATGAAATATCGTGCAAAATGAATTCCTATTTTGTTGAGAAATATTTGGCATTGGAATCTACAATGGATCACTTGGTCGAGTACTAGAGATGTGCGTTGGCGAATGGTATGAATCGAAAAATAGTTCCATCGCCAAGTATTCACCTATAAGTATGTTGAATTTAATGAAGATTTGGCGTTTTTTTTAGTGGTTCGATTGTTTATGGAGATTTATAATCATTCAAAGATCCACATTCGTATAAATTACAGTGTGAAACTATTGAAAATATCAAACATCAATTGGTTGAATCGACGTTGGAACAATCTACTCATGGAAGAAAAGTTATACGAAAAAATATTTCTAGAAAACTTTTCTTACTTTCGTCAAATGTAACATTTGTGCCAATAGAATAACTTTTTTTCCCCCCCAACTCCCTCATGAATTCAGAATGATGAAAAATGTAGAAATAAAACCCCAATATGGATTTGGAAATTTAAAACAAATCCACTATGTGATAAGTAAAAGAAAACACAAATGACATTCTTAGAATCCTACTTTGTCCCATATATGAATACACCTGCATCCATTTTTGTGCAATGTCAACTCTGGGTAAAAATTTGCCATAGTAATATTCACCCTTCTGCTTAAGATTACTGAACAATTTGGTGAGCATTGCGGAAGAAGGCAAAAGTTTTTTGAAAGATTCTCTTTTCCCCATCGTCAAAAGATATTTGCATTGCCGCGAACACACTTCCAATCCCCATTCTATTTCCTTCCTCTTTCTCCTCTTCTTCTTTTCCTACTTTTTCTTCTTCTTTTCCATTCGCACTCCAACATATACGCTACTCAGACAAAATTCTCGCGCCCGTTTTCACTATCTCATAACGCTATCTACTTTACTATTCGTTCGCGCGTAGCAACGCGCCGAGCCACGAGAGTTGGAATTTGTCCTGATGCATAGTCGATTGGCGTGAAAGGAAGTGGAGCCAAAAGTCAGCAACGAAATATAGGCAAGTGAGAAGAGGGAAGCTTCTAGCATTCACTTGGGAATTTGCCATGAGCATATTCTCCGTCAACTCCATCTATATACACATTGATATATCTATATCCCTGAGCGCTAACACCCCAAAGCACACACTTGCATCAACTAAACTTATACATTATTTGTCCCATATATATTCCTCAATGGATTTGCCTATCACAAATGTGTGACAAATGCTAAGCACGCACAAACCATATTACCATTATTCATACTGAAATAAAAGACATCTTGAAATAGAAATGACTTGGATTAAAGCTACATCATTTTCTCCAAACACCCTTTCATATTTCATTTTAAAATCGCATCATCAAATACAAATCATCCGAAAATTATTCCAAATTGTTATTACTTCAACTACTAATTATATCATTCACCAAATATATCAAGTCCATACAATCTCACCATGGAATTGTTTTAATTGCTAAATGAATTCATGATATACCTCCCAAACTTGTCCACATCACATGACACAAACTTCAAAGAACTTTAACATAAAACAGCAAACTTCATATGCATATTCAACTTCAATCATAATCAACTTCCATACGTAAAAGTATTGCCATTCTATTACGTCGTGCAAAAGTACATGACGTCCGTCAGGACAGAAAGTTACGCACTCAAAGGTTTAGGTATTCAACTATAACGTCGTGGCACGTCATCACCGTGATATAAATGGGGCATTTGAGACCAGAGATGAATACAACCCAGCGACAGACTCAAGATAAAACGTGAGTACAAGAGAGAAAACCGAGAAGTATGAGCACACACACACACACTGCATCATACACGATACTCCAACATCAACATCATCATATCCTACACTGACTACTCATCTCGGTACATACAAATACATAGACAATATAAGCTCGTGTATCAGTTGGGTATGCAACAATATAGTCGATGCCACGGAGCGATTTACACGGTCATTCGGTGGCTTTATACCCGTTGCGGTAAACGTACCAACCATCGGCTGGATTGCCTCAAAGTATAAACTCCCTACGAAACAACGTTATATTCAGCTTCAGAGTCCACCAACCTATATACATATATACATATATACATATATACATATGCATATGTATACATCTACATATATGCACGTCTTTATGCTACATTGTTATTTCTCAATTTAACAACCAAACCCCACTCTCGTTTACCACTACCAGAGCATTAATTAAAATAAATATAACGTTAGATTTAATGTCAACCTGTTGACAAGAAAATTATTTCACGTAAAAGATAATGATTATGACATAAACAAACAAATAGAAATGATATTTACACTTTAATGATTATACATTTGACCTACGATCATTATTCCCACTAGCTCTGTATCGTCACATAATGTTACACTGATGTCATATTGTTTTGGTATCCAACACAATGAATATGAGAGTGGTGCACTCGGCTCGTAAAACTGTTACTATTAATTTGTCTTAAAACACAGTACAGCAAATGTAATCAACATTGCAGATACACACATAAAACATTTATATAGATACCCAAACATATATACACATACACCCATATATCCCTATGTATACTATTGTATATTGTATTTTACTATAGGCTGTTGCTATCTTTTTACCACGTGGAGTTGGATAATGCTGCTTTCATCCGGTTTTACAGCCTGCTGTTTCCAAGTGTTTTTATGGTCAAGTATCCACCTCCACGTTTATTTCACTGCGTTTGGTTGTCCACCTGAGCCGTATATTTCAGATAGGCATTCATATATTTATACATACAGACTACACACTCGAATACAAATACGTCTATCTATATGAGTGTGTGGCATATGTACACGTATGTAAAGTTGGTAGAGGAATGGAAGTGGCATAGCGTTTACCTCGTACGCTTTCGCGCGTCTACCATGCAATTTCGTATCACGAGCACGCAGTACTACGCAACCCACGATCGATACGCCGAGATATACGAGCGTTTTTTATTACACGCCATAGCAAACACACACATATATATATATATATATATATATATATATGCGTGAATACTGTTGGCAACCCCATTGGCTTTTGGCTTCTGTACAGAGTTGACGATAACTAAAGAAAAGAGAATACCTCTTTTCCCCTACGCTTTTTCAATTCGAACCAACACTATTTATATGAAAACACAATTGTGAAATTTTGATTTAGATTGTATACGAAAATGATGTAAAGTTGGATATCGAATATCATGAATGTTCAACGACTTCGTCTTCAATGCTGTTTTGATGTGAATTCAAAGATGTCTCACTGTCCATTTCATATCATGGGGAAATTTGTTGATAGGGTTTCATATACGTATACACGAATGGATAGTAAGAGAAAGCAGGTCTAAGGGATGAGTGAGAGAGGGTGAATTTTCTCAGAAGGATCTTACATAACTTGTTTATATATATATATATATATTTGAGTTGTGTTCATGTGTTGACAGTGATGTTGGTAGTGGTTAGTGGTGATGGTGGTTGAATGCGGGATTGCCCGAAGAGGATTCCAACTCAGGAACCAATAGTCGTCCCAAGGATTACCGGGTTTATATTCGTGGCCCGCTAATTCCGTTGACGTTGACTAGAGAGCTACATTGTATATATATATATAAAATGACGATGGGAATGGAATTGACGCGCGAAGTGTATAAAGGGAAAGATAGAAATGGAGATAGAGGGAAATAGGGGGACTTTGTGTCGAATTTCCAAGCCATATTGTTATCGACATGACGTGTTATATTACATTTTACGACATTTTCTTCGACATTTATTTATTGAGTTATATTTGATGGACAACAAAGAGTTAGATTAATATATAAATCTACTGGAAAGATATTCATTGATAAAATGAAATCTCAGATGAGTTGTATTTGCTATAAATTTTTTTTCCTAAAACGAATAAAAAAAAAATATTTGACATTGTCAAGCAAAGTGTGTGAGAGAAAATTGCATTCCTACTTTGTAGCAATGTGCACTAATGCAATAAATCAAATTACATTTGTAGAACGTCAATAATCAATGGCAAGAATGATTGAAAATACATTGTAAAGCATTGAGTTGAGAAAATACATCAAATTCACCAGCAACAAGATACAAAGTCATACACAGATATTTTGTTTTGTATTGAAGAAAGTTATTCCACTTGTGTGAGTGTGTACAATTGTTTGAGTTCGTTCTAAAGAAGTTACAACTCGACACCGTTAACGTGACTGTCTTACTTATGTGACAGCTGAGAAAAACACGTTGATTTGGTGCGTATACTATGGGTTCCTCTACATCTCCACTCTTCCATCACGTCTACTACAAATTCGTGACATGGGTATTTTGTTCATACAAATGCAAAGCATTACACGCTTGATTTGCTTCGTTCTGTTCAGTAGTTATATAAAACACAATCATAATATAATATTTACCATTTTATCTTTTATATATATAACAGCTAACAAAAGATTAACGTCCACCTATTAAATATTATTTCATCAAGATTTGGGCAGTTGATTAAGATGCTGTTATATATTTGCCTAGTGCTGTAAAACCACATGCCGCCAGTCATAATTCCCCCTTAGGATTATGCTGAAACGAGGAGTTAGAAGTAGGATCAACAAGCTATCGCTAGCAACAATCTCTTGACGCAAAAGCGAAAGAAAAAAAAGAAAGGGTGCGCGTAAGAAGAGAACGAGAAATGACGAATGAATGAAAGGGGAAAAAAAAAGGAGCAAACGAATCATCAGCGTGAAATGATGATAAAAATAAAAGAGAAAGGAAGGAGAAATTCTTTCTTTTGATCTTTTGCCAATCTCATTACAGCTACACTCAATTCCGTTTGCGAATTTCACACTTTGATGGTGATGAAATGGAAAAAAAAAATAAAATTCCACACGATAATAATAATAAATAATGTCAAAAGAAAAACTATAGAAAGCAAACAAAAATAAAAATTATCAATACTCATGAAAAAGAAAAAAAAAAAAATCCCCCAATATTTTATGTGAATTGAAACGATTATTTCACAACTGATATCTGCGTCTGATAATAAAACGTACTACACATTCTCTATCATATTCTATTGTAGTAGTCAAAGCTCTGGCATGCGAAACGACTATCGCTCGAGAGCAGAGTCGTCGCAATATAATGCTAGATAGCCTCTTTTCTTCAACAGTGAAGAACCCTCTTAAGAAGTGAGGCCCATCCCCTTGGCATTTTGCTCACTTGTTGCATCAATGTCCTATCGTCCTGTCGCCATTATCGATAATTGGAAAAAAAAAATAGTGAACAATGTAAAAAAAAAGGAAAAAAAAAGGTAGAAGCTGGTGAGAAAGGAGGAGGGAAAAAAAAAATGTCAAAGTATCGCATTCCGTTCTATAGAATTGCTCAAATACAAGGCATTTTCTAAAAGATCTTCAATAGTTCGGCCCCCTCTGCAAACGCCTAACGGACGACAACTACATTGGATATGGCCTACAAAGACGATTAGTTGTTGGTAGTGAACGAGAAATGTCTGAGCGAATGTCGAGCAGAGTGATATGTCCGTGCTGACAGCGGACACTAGATAGACTGGCATGTGGGGTACATGCGTATTTAATACATATGTATACATCTATATACACATAAATGGGGTATATAAATACATATATACAGTCGATGCGTAATAAATGTGTTGTATAGGTGCGTATAGGTATATACAAGGAGCTATGTGTACACACGGTAGTCGCTCGATGCGGTACGTTAATGACAGGAAACCGGCAATATGAACTTGACGGCTCGGTACCGCACCGTAATTCCGCGCTACAGTGTCGTAACGACTTGCCATACGTGCCCTGTTACTTCATATAAATAAAAAACCAGGACAACAAGATGATATATTTAATCCTATCACACCTGATATTTACGATAAATCATTACCCCCCAAGCAATTATGAATTCTCCACTTTCATTAATCATCTCTTTGTTGCTTTTGCAAGTTTTATCATATTGCAATGCATCATCAACTGGAGAATTAAATACCCCATCTCTAATTTTATCTTTGTGTATTAATTCCTTTTTTTTTTCATATACGAGCGTTGAATGAAAGTAACGAAACTAAAATTACTTTCTCTACCTACAGCAGTTGAACAAGAAACTACGAACAAAATACAGCGACAATGACCTGGGCAACTGAAAATTCTCTGGATTCCTTTGCCTGGGTAGTACCTAATTACACGAACGTAAAGCGCATGGTGTTTTATTTCCCAAGTACTCGTACAACAAGGGATGACCAGGTAACGAGGACCAAGCTCGAGTGTGCAGTGTTGTAAAGGAAAAAAGGAGGCGAAAAAAAATTTATATGAAAATGAATGTAGAGAAAAGAGAGTTAGTGTGAAGAGTGTACAAGGTTGGTGGGGAAATACACCACCACTTCCATCATTCAATAATGACTATAGCAGTTGGTGCTAGGCTCAAGGTGAATTCTCAGCTATCCGACTCCAACTAACGTCATTAGGTAATTAGATACGTAGCGAGCCGAGTCGAGCCACACGCTCGAGAGTTGGCGGAGCGAATGAGAGCGAGTAAGTGAGTGAAGAACCTACCTCATTTTATACATGTATTAGAGGGCATATATAGATGAGACAAGGATAGAAATGGATGCATAATAAACCTCTGAAATGTTTACATATGCGTGGAATTAGTTCTCTAAATATGGCTGACAGGTAAAATTTTACCGACACCATCACCAAAATATCCAATTCACTAAAATAAATGATGAAACTGCGCTAAATTTGGTTGAATCAATACAATGAATTAATTATTATTTAGTGTAGTCGCTAATCGTCAAGAATATTCAACAAAATTCGTTAATATTAATATATGAGATTGACGATGTAAATCTGGATGATTTAGTCAGACATACAGTTGAACAATCTTGATGGTTTATTCAAACTAAAGATACATTGTTGAATATCACAGAGATACGAGAACGGATATATAGAGGAAACAAGAAAGTTAAGGTAACTATTTCAACAAAGGTTTACGCGGCAAGACAAACGGAGATGAGCATTTCGGCCTAATTTAACTAACCGCAATGGACCTCCGCATGCATGGTTGCTAGTTAGCCCATTCTCCAGGAATAATTTCAGTTCTCTGTGTCGAGCGTGTCTAACCAAAATCTCTCGGTGTATTAATGTATAGAAGATATAATGAGCTCTTGTGTGGCTTCCTTGACCTCCGGTGTTAACCAACAGATTGTTGGTTCAATATTCGCAACTAAATCTGAGACGTGCAAACTGTTTTCCATTAATAAGTCTTCATGTGACATTCATAAATTAAATTCAAATGGAAAATACTAAATCGTCATATTTTCATGTTAAATTGTTGCATATTAAAATCCATGTCAAAGTCTATTCGTTGATGATACACCCAAGTTTTAGAATTTGGGATCAAACAGCACAAGTTACGTGATACGTTGGCATACTGTCATGCAAGACAAAAGTTGGTGATGATCCTCGAAATAATTTCGCTACTATGAAATTCCCCTAATGGCTGAGTATGCAATGTATGTCCAAAATATCTGCGTTGAAATATCACGACTTAGCTGAGAGTTAACCATTTTCACGCTATATTCCGTCCCCCTTTTCATGAACGTATACCAACGAGATGGTTGAGTATATTCAACTCATCATGATGAGCATCGTATTACACGAGCTGCGAAATCTCGCGCGAATTAATAGAATGAGAAGTAAGACGTGTCTTGGTACAATTTAGTCTGTCGACAAATTATAATTTGAGGGTGATAATGACGCTTTGAGTTTATCGCCCGCCCAACTGGAGAAATGTGATATAGAAGTAAAAGAGTAGAAGTAAAAATAAAAGAGAAAAGTAAAGAAACAAGCATAACCTCCTTGAAAGAATACAAAGTAATATCCTTCTCTCACTATACACCTTTCATGGAGCTTTTCGCTTCGACTCGTCGCTACCTAATGACCCATTCACACTGGCATTCACCAGTCCCTCTTTACACCAAGTAGTGTACTGGATGCTTGGGTGTGGAACATAACGACAGGAAGAGTGTGAGGATGAATGAGATAGAGAGAAAAAGGAAGAAACCCTTATTCTTTTTCCTCTAACGCCCAGAGGGAATTAATCTTCGATGCCGCCGCCCGTACGCGTAAGCCTGAAGGAAATGGCCCAACCCTTGTCGTTTTCGGGCGAACAGGAGGGGGGGACATTCACAAGACGCAAAATCCAATGGGAAACAATGAAGCACATTTTAGATTTATATGTTGATTGCCCCTAATGTTTCTCAGGCATTTTTTATTGTCGTCAACTATTTCGTCTAATTGGACTAGAATTGGTTAAATCTTTAATTTTATCATTATATTATACGAAAAACAATTCATTCTCAATTCATTCAGTAATTGAAATATTTAATATTGTTGGGGAAAAAGTAACTTTTTCATTTGAATCAGTTTCTCCCCAGAGTTTAATCTATAAACTATCATTTTTTTTCCCCCCAATCGTATTTTCATTATTTTTCTTCGCTATCCAATCTCTTCTTATTTCTCATTCTTCTGTTGCACATTGCCCGAGTTTTTTTAGCGAAACTAGATACTTGTGCTCAATTTACGCTTGCCACTAACCGATGTTAAACGCTTGCAAATCCATCATTGAAGTTGCAAATTTGTGAACAGTAGAACACCCGACATTGTCGCATCGTGTCGTCGTGAATTCAAATGACTTTTGCCTGTGTAATCTCCCCCGAAGCGGCAACGACCTAAACAAGCTAAGGAGAGTTGAAGAATTTTCCACGGAGTATAGAATACAGTGAGAAAGAGAGAAAGACGAGCAGAAAGTGCGCAACAACTTCGGAAGTGTTGCTAATTGCAAGACACCTATTGTGGACGGCTGCGAATCTCAACAGCAAGAAGACGATGTTGCTAAGATAGTTGAGAAATTGTGATTTAAATTCGTCAACGTATACTACACTTAGCTATAATTAAATGAAATAGTGTAGATAAATTTGCGTCACGCTCCAATTATTGACAATTTTAAAACTGTTTTCTTTGTTTGATAATGTAGTTAAAAGCGATTGCATTTCACATCAGTCTTTTCTCTCATCCAGACTTGCAAAATCATCTCCCCGACATTTGAAATTATTACGTTTTCACATTCAAATACAAACATCCATTGCAAATATTGTGCAGAAATTAATTTCTCAAATACAAACAAATAACAACGAGTGGAAATAAATTGCAAGTTTATTTCGATTCTCAATGGCCGTCTCTTATTTGCTAATAAACCAACTGTGGAAGATTACGAATGGTACCACGGGAAAATTAATAAATACTGGTTAGTCCTAGTAAAAAACGTAATGCTTCTCATCGTGCTGATCACAGTAAAAGTTTGTAGTCGCGTTCTTATAGCCAATCGTCACAATGGACAACATGACATAATGACATTTACTCAATTTACGTTCTTGCAATTGCGTATAAACTTTTTACAATGTCTAACCACTGCAATATTTTATAACAAGCGCACGCTAAGTGTGAATAAAAATGCAAAAGAGAACAGATTCAATATATATATATACGCCTACTCGCAATGAATACTGCAGATAATTAAATATCTGCATTAAAGCCACATATCGAATAAAAATTCTTGAAAGAAAAAATAATCCTTGTATTTTCACAAGTCCTAAATTTTATGAATACAACTACATAAAAAAATATTTAAACAATATATATATAAATTGAATATCTGCAATAATATTTCATCAATAATGTTTACACAACTTCATGATGATATTAAAACTTTATCAGTCCTCATCGACTGTACATGGGAGATAAGAAAGATAAAATAAACATATAACGATAATTATAAGATGCGGCACTGATGAAAAATGTCCAAATGTTTTGGATTAAAAATATAATCGCAGAAGTATGGGCTTACCATGACGTCCTTGATTTGATCAACAGGCTGAAGGAGAACCGTGGCTGATGCTGTGCCAAGGGCACGATGATGTTGATGTAATTGGGGATGATGAGCCGCGGCAGCGGACACGATACTCGCGGTACAGGTGCAGGTGCAGGTGCAGGCGAGACTGCAACCCTGCTGACCGAATAGATGGTGACCACCGGTAAATGCCGCTGGATTGTTTGTGTGCAGGGCCGGTGGCAGTGGTACCGCACCTCCCGGCACAAACGAATACGAATGAAAATACGTGGTGATGGCGGTTGCGCCTCCCTTTACGGCGCTCACGTCGTCGTGTTTGCGCCGAATTAACTTGCCAATAAATGCAAGATGTTGATAATATTGTTGTTGCGGATCGTTGATATCAAATTGTCTAACTGATTGTGGTTTTGACAATGATGAAGCTATAACTGAATTTACGTTTGTTCTATCTCGATTCACAGAGTTGTATTGGTCAAGTGGTTGTCTGAGTTGATTACACGGCAAATTAAACGTTACGTTAAATTGTCGACGAGGTTCACCTCTTGTTGATGGCCACCACAGTTTGGCGTTCTTATTATCCAGCTGGTTTTACTCAGGCTTGCACCACACACACTCGCTTGCTCCACTTGTCCCTCTCTTTTCGATGACGTTGCTGTTATTGTTGTTGTTTTACCACTACCACCTTACCACGAGTTATCGTTATTTTCGTGTTGCCTGTAAGAAAATTTATTTGGCAACACAATAACGATAACTTTTTTTTCTTTTTTTTCAGTTTACTTTGATGTACCCAACAAAAACTTTTTTATTTCTTTGCTGTCGTTACGTTCTTTATTAAATTCCCGTGTTATTTATTTTCTCTATTTCCCCTCTGTCTTCTTTTAGCTTATGAGCTATTTCCATTCACACATGACATACTCGTTATTAATACGCAATTCTTTCAATCACTCATAATACATATATATAAGTTTGTTTATTTAAATTACCATTTGTGTTTCATTCGGTTGCACTCTCGTATGTATACGTGATGTCTTTATTTTTTCAATGTCACAGGTTGATTGTCAACAACGACAAAAAGAAGAGGATGATGAAATGATTGTTCTTGTGGTTGAATAGACTCCGAATTTATCGATTCATATACAATTGTGAAGCGCTATCAATGTCATGTATTTTTTGTTGACTAGAGAAAATACTCGAAAATCTTCTTCTATTTGTAATGTTCTTCTTCTCCTTTATTGTTTTATCTCGAAAAATGTTATAACTGCCCCACTGATAAATTTTATATTACGATAATTTCCAATACTTTATCTCTTAATTTGTTGATTATCATCACGCAACTTGAACAATTGCAGATGATTTGACCATTCACTTATGCGTGATTGTAATTGAAACGATGTAGGTAAGATTGAAACAAAATGTGTGTTTCAAGACTCGTGCGCTTTGACATTCATTGTCGTTATACTTTTTATCCACACGTGTACGTATAATATATTCAGGATATATATGTAGATGTGTATAATATTCAGTTATTCATTCAAATATCATATATATATATATATATATATATATATATATATTCTCGTTTCAGTTAATAATTTTTTTGTTGGTTTTGTACGTGCGATTTGAGCGGAAGTAAAGTGATTTGAAGAGATACCTGGTAAAACACTGATATATAAATGATTGTCACGAGTCTGATGGTGCTACTGCTGCTTTCGCTATTTCGCTATAATGCTGACGTATACTTCAGTGTCGATACAAGGTCAGTTAATAAAACGTAAATAGTCTCCTCTTGAATGAGACAGGAAGCGACGTGTGCGAAATGTGTGAACGAGGGATGACAGTATGGTGCTAATTGATTGGGTGAGGAAAAAGGCAGCGATGAAAATTCAGCTGCACGTCGCTTTATACAATTCTGTATTGGATATGTGTGAATTTATATCAATTAGGTATATTAATTTGTAAATATACCATTCATTCAGATATACATACATATAATTTAATTCGCCCTTTACTCGTGAATGTTGCACGACAAGTTATCATTACATTATTTTACTGCACGTGCCACTCACTCACAAACAAAATTCTCTTTCGTATATATTTATTTTCCCTTCTTTTTCCACCTTTATTTATTTTTTGTTTTTCCTTCTTTTTTTATTCTCTCTTCAATGCAATGATAACTATTTATTTGATGTCCTTATTTCTTTATTGAGCGAGACGACGAGTCGATAAAATAGCTCTTGTTGATTGTCTTGACGCAAATGTCGCAAAAATTTTTTTTTTATTCTTTATGTTCTATCAATCTTCGCTTCACTCCAACTTTATTTCTTTTTTCATCCCCGTTCAGTTATCATTGTTCCATTACTTAATGTATCTATACCATTGATTGTGATATCAATAATAAAACATTATTCATTGACGCAACAAATTGTCTGATATTTATTATTTGTTGTTTGTCTATTCAATTTAAAGCTCGCTGTGATATTTGAACAAATATATTTATTTTTGTCCGTATTGTTCATTTAAAAATATAACTTTCGTTCATATTCATGTTTTTTTTTCTCTTGCTTAAAAATTCCTGCGTCTATTTTTGTGCTTTGATACTTCTTCTTTTTTTTTTCTTTCTTTCTTTTTTATTATTTTCACCCCTAAGTTGTTGTTTTTTTTTTTTTTTTCTTTGCGCCCACTTTTATTCACAGGTCAATGAAAAAACAAATAACCCTCGTTTTACCCGCGCGAACAAATGAACGTGGTGATGTGTTGTCTTTGTCGTTCTCTCACTTACTCTCTCAACCTCTCTTTCGCGCGCGCGTTTAATCCGGACTTGTCTCCGCCTTTTACACTCGGGATAATTTGCACCGCGGCTTGTTTGTCGCTTTTACCCTGCTGCTTCCACCTCCCTCACCCACCAATAACTCTCGACCAATGTCCGGTGAGACAGTGTGGCGCGAGTATAATATTTACATATATAGAACACGACGGCGTCTTTCGTTTCTCGTAGCGTAACAAGATTAAATGCGGTGAACGTCACACACAATCCCACATGTGCACGACGCGGACAGCAACCCCTTTAATACAACCTCTCGACTTTTTATTTTATTTTTTATTTATTTATATATATTTATTATTCCGTTCTATTTACTTCCTCGCTGTTCTCTCATTCCATATACATATTTATATACATAAACATACACATAAATACATATACATTTATGCATACATATATAAATGTTGTTATTTATTCTCTTTCTTTCTTGTTGCTCATTCGCTTTTTATCTGTCACCTCTCTTTTCTAATAAATACCCCCCAAGGTATGATAAGATGTGACAGTAGACAGTAGAACACGATTGTGACTGCAACAAGCGGATTATAATAGCGATGAAGATGATGCGACAGCTTTAAACGACGATAGAATTTGATGAGCGGTGAATAAAAAGAGTTTATTATTTATTTGTATCAGTGATTATTAATTTTTCTTTTTTTTTTCTCTTCCTCGTTTTACTTAACTCCAATCTTATTCCTTACTGTTGTTAATGTAATTAATTTTTTCCCTTCCTTTTTTATCTGTTGAAATTATTTGGCGATTAATGATAAATATATATGTGTGTATATATATAAATGTATATATATATAGAGAATGTGATTGATTGGTGGTGTAATTTTTTTTCTTCTTCTTTTGTTAGCAGTGAATTTGATTTGGCGATGAAAATTTAGTGCGTTACGCGTTGCGTCCGGTTTAGCAAACAGGCGGGCGGTTATTGGGAGAGAAAATTTGGAGGTGGAACGATTAAAGAACGTCCTACTGGATCGCCTAACTTGACACAACTGACGTGATACCCCGCAAGCTGAGCGGACGAAGCGCTCCTCGCTAACGTTGCTGAACGAGAAACGCGCGTTCAAACGCATTCGCAACCCCACTACTACAACCCGCCACGAGCCAATCGCCGTGGCGCCGGCCGAGCACACCCGAGTCTGCGCTGTCACACACGAGATTGTAACCGTTACTCTCACTTCCTCTTATTGCCTCTTGCTCGCTCGCGCTTCCCTCGCTTGCGCTTCGCTTCGTTCCGTGTCCACACACTACATACTGTATAATACGATGGAGACGAGCTGAGACGAGAGTGCGCCAGTGGCCCACGCGCAATTCGCATCTCTATTCCTCTTTACCAACTGCACCATTATTCTCTCACTTGTGTTGCGCGCGCTCACCGCTCTATATATGCTCCAAATCATTTCATCTGCCTCACTCCACTCACAACGTCAACTCTCTCTCTTCCTCTATCTATCTCTCTTACTCTTCACTGTACCAACGTCACCTCAACGTACAATCTCCATCCTATATCCATCCGCCCTCTCGTGCTCTCACTCGCGCTCTTCTCCCGGAGAGAAATTAATAATTCCTCCACTTTTTATTCACCGCTCTCCTGCTTCACTCCCGCGCGTTGCCTTTACGCTCTAACCTTTTTTTTTTCTTCTATTTTTATACACTACTATATCCGCGTGTGTGTACCTATGTGTGTATGCATCTGTACAGTTTTTTTTTATTTTACGCTCAACCCAAGCGAACAACGAGTAGCCGAGAAAGAAACTTGCAGTATACTCTGCTGTTGGTAACACCTATATAATTTCATATTATCCAGCATCAATGATATACTTCCGCCAATTAATTTGCGTCATCTTGTTATGTACTGTTTTATATTAATACATGTATGTATATTTAATCAATTTATTAATTCCTTACTCCATATATATATATATATATTTCATTTATTTACCGTTGAGACGAAGATTAAAATAGACGGAAGGAAAATAGAAAAAAAAAAAAAGAAATAATAATGAAGACTGCGAACTGCATGATGAACGCGCAGAAATAAATGAATCCAACTTGCAACCACCGATTATTACCTCTTATTCTTTGGACGTGAATTCTCCGGGGAAAGTTACGAGTGTTTGTTCGAAACGGAGATTGCTCTTACCGTCACGGGCGCGCGCGCGAGCACAACAGTGAACGAGTAGAGGAAAAAAAGGAGAGAAAAAAAAAGAATTGAAGAGTAAAAAAAGACGCGAGAGTGAAACGAAAGAGAAGACGAGTGAGAAGAAAAGAAAAAACGGAAGAGGCTTTTTTCGGACGTAATCACTCCGTTCCTGCGTCAAGCAGCAACAGGCGCAGGAAACGGACGACGGAGGACGAGAGGAGGCTCAAGAGAACCAACTCCACAACCTTTCGACCACACTTTTTGTTTACTCCTTTTTTTGTTTCCCTCATTGACTTTCGCCTTCATCAACAACTTTATTATTATTCCTATTTAATTTTTTTTCTCAACTCTTACACGCTCACACATTTCTTTACTACACTTCTTCTTTTTTTTTTGTAGTATTTCCTTATTGGCGAATTATCCGCTCATTTCTCTCGATTAACGAAGAAAACGTCTGACGTGAATATATGTACTTAAAGAGTAGTTAGTGCGAGGAGTAACGTAATTAATCCGACATAGCTCAAGCTGCTAAAGGGTATGGCGGAGGTTGGGCAAGTCGCACCACTCCAAGACGACGCTCCCTTGAGACGCGTCGATGTAAGGAAAGATAGCTCTCTACTCACCTCAACGGTATAGCAGTAGTTTTACCCTCTAGCGTTGTGCAAAGGCTCATGCCATCTTTATCTATATGCTTTACTACACCCACATTATACATCTATATATGCCAAAGAGAGGAGGAAACTTGTCCGCGACGAAAATTTTCTTCGTTGCTTGAACAAACCATGCATGTCCTAAGAAACTTTCGAGCTCGTTAATTTTGTCGCGCAGAGGGCAAACGAATGACTGTAGACCCCCATCGTTTTGTAAGTAGAATAACTGGCAATATAGTGACGCAACCATCCGGAATAAAACTTCATATATAGTACAATGTTTTATATATAAATGTCTGTATGCTTTAACTGCATTAACGAAAGAGTAAAATAAAATATTTCCAGCCCTTTTTTATTATTCATTATTTTTCGCTATTCATTAACAGTGCGTTTATCATTTATTTGCACTTAGTCAACAGTTTCCTGTATGAGTACAATTTTTTTTCCGAAAATAAAAGTTGAATCAAACGAGTAACTTTACACATCACCAAAATTATTTTCAGATTCGTAAGCTCAGCACGATGGTTATTAAAAAACAATTTAATGAACAAAAGTATCGTTTCAAATGTTAATTACACCAACAAGAAATTTTTCTCACAAATGTAACATGAAGGTATTTAATAATAGTGAACTCATTAAAACTCGCACGCACGCCCTGTAATCATTGCACCATACGATGTAAAATTGTATTATACTTTGCTTTTGTCATTACAATAAAAGTTAAATGAACTTCAAAAAGAGCTCTCACAACCTCAATTGTAATAAAAATAACTTCCTCACAGTCACATAAATCCGTTTATAAATGCCAGAAAATTTTCCCACCATGTTCAAGTGGCATGAAAATATCATTTCTTTTTCCTGTGCTTTTTAACAAAAACAGAAAGAAAAAAAAATATTGCACAGACAATAAAATATAATAAAAGATGAAACTCAATTGAAAAGCAAAATAGAATAATTAAATTTCATATTCATACATTTAACAGTGCACAATTAATTATTAATAAAATAATATTATTAAAGAGTAATGATATATACATAGCATTACGAAGATGTACATTAAATAAATGCGAGAACGGAGATGGGGCAAGTGTTAATGCGCGAAGCTAATACCAGAATTACTCCCTCTCTCACTCCATCACCGTCTTCCTCATTCGCACAGTTACGCGGTTTCGACAAATTATATTCGGCGAGTAAGCAGTATGCAGATCGTGAAATCACGATATGTTCAGGATTAAATTCGGTTCTCCTTAAGAGCCAACCACCAACCCAGGTGCCTCTTCGCGATATGCATTTACAGATATCCACTTGAGACTTTATATATAAACCTATTTCATACGAGTATGAAAATAAATTTAATCACCCATAATTGTTGAATTCATCTCATACAAAATTCATTTTATCGAATTACATAAGAGAATATGGCGAAAATAAATCCCACAGAAAGTAAAAAAATATAATTCAATAATAAAATTAAACAAACATTCATTTGTATTTATATTTTTCAACTTTTTTACTCATTACATGAAACTATTGCAATCCCAATTAAAATATTTCAAATTTACAATACACAATACATTAAAATTAATACAAACAAAGTTTGTATTATATCAGTAATGAAAATGAAACTAATAATCAATAAATTAATCATTCATTAATAATAGATTCTCCTTTTTCCTCACTGGACAAACTCCATTCGTTCCAGTGAGTTTAAATTTTTGAAATTCCCATTGCCAAAGATAGATTACCCATAAAACATCTATACTCGTAACACAATACCAATACACTGTGTATCCCCACTGTACTCTGCCAATGGATAATAGCCCTTGATAAATCGTTAACTATTACAAAACAGTAAGACTTTCAGCCCTTTATTCACTCTCCACACACTTTCCATGAACATATAACTTCAATGCCCTTCACTGACGTGAGCTACACTCATTATTTATTTAAAGTCCCGAGTGACCGTCTTCCAAAATGTGGTGGAAGAAAACAAGAGAAGCCAAACAAACACACTCACATAGCAATGTTGAACACACAAATTGTATAGAGACTCATCTATACTGCGAAAGTGTATTGTAAAAGGACGAAAACGAAAGTGAGACAGAGAAAGATTGGCTGACGCTAACAATCCCCTCACAATCTTTGGGGGCGAACGTTACCGTATACATTCCAACACTCCATCTTGAAATACAAGAGTGAGAGAGTTACGAGCATTTTCTCCCTCGAATGAATTCCGTTTCCGGTGCGCGTTTCGACTCGCGCGATCCACGTTCCCAGCAGACCAATTACAAAACCCACTATATCTCCATTTTCTTCTTTATCTTTCTTTCCTATTGCATATTTTCTATCGTGTTAGTGCTCACATAGTTTGCTTTTCACTATTCTTTCCCTTTACGTCACGTTTTCTTTTCTTTTTTCCATTCCATTTTCTCCTTGTTATTTTTCCCCTTTTTTTCTTCACATCCACCTCCTGTTCTTTTTCACTTTCTTTCTCTTCCAATCGCATCATCCACATGCACCAACAAATGTATCTCTGAATATAGCATGAAGCTTGGTGAAATGATTGTATGTTGAGAGAAAGTGAGAAGAAAGAAGAATGAGAGAGGGAAAGAGAGAAAGATAGAAAAGACAAGAGGCAATTTTTCGAATGGTCGGAAGGATGCGCGCGACCCATTCAAGAGTTATGGCCGTCGGACAGCAGAGGCGAAAGATTTCTTGCACACACACAAATATATAAATATATCTACGTAGGATTGTTTCTGTTTGTATATAAACATATGTTTGATATGGAGATATATTTATATAACATAAATAAAAGTTGAAAAATAGTCGTGAATTTATCAGGCGTTATTTGCTGAATATTTTCATGAGAAATACTTTTCTATATCTTTTTTTCCTCCTCTCTCTTTTTTGTTTTTTTTTTGTATAATTTTCCAGTCATGTTTTCCACAATTCTTTATTGTTCTTCCATATTTTTTTGTCCATTTATATCTATTTCACCGGGTTCAAGTTTATTTTTTGACAGAGTACCGTGCATTATTGGATGTGAAATAATGTTTCGTTCCTCTATTTTTTTTTATAATGTCCTTAGTGCTGTATAACGAAAAAAGAAAAAAAAATCCCGCGGAATATATACGTGTACACAGTCACACAAGGGGAAAAACTCGCGTGGAATTTTTTGATATCACAACGAAATAGAAATGTGATTCGTAACGCAGATGGGGAAATACAACTCCCTCTGTAAGGGATGATATACATGGAGAAGCGTACGCACATGTAGGCAAACAAACATTCATTCATGTATATATGCATAATAATAATAATAATAGTAATAACAATAATATTAATATATAGAGACATATATATCTGTTGAGAATATGTTACAATAGTTACCCAAAGTTTTTAATCGCGAGTTGGCAGGGTCGATTAGTATAAAAGTGCGGTAACCCTCAATGTGGGTGGAGCAAAAATGAAAAAAAAAAAGAAGAAATAGATATATATATGTAAAAAAAAGGTACTGGGGACATGAAAAGAAAAATACAATGAGGAAAAAATGTGAAATAGAGAATAATAAAAAGAAAAAAATGGAAAAGCGAATGCTGACAGGGACGAAGAGAAATTGCGTGCGCGCCTGATGTACTGGGCAACAGATATTTTTATTACTCTGAGTGAAAATTCCACAGCTAATAGCCCTTGTGTTGGGCGTCGGTTTTGGGTCCAATCTTGAACTTTAAATAAAATAAAAAAAAAACCAGAGAAAAAAAATCAAAAGGAAGATGGAAAATTGCAATAATAAAATGAGCAACGAAATAGAATGTAAAGCCAAAAATGAAGGACCCTCGACCCTTATACTCTTCAGTCTTTCTCCCACCCTCTTTTTTCTTCTCCATTCCACCTCATCTTTCGCCATTCTATACCCACGCTCTAGGATAACCCACATCATTCGCGCACTATACACAAAGTCCATCTCCAAAAATTCAATAAAGCCCTGTGTGGACGTGTGGTCGATTAAATTTATCAAGTGAAAAAGGTTGGAAAGAGCCCTCAGTATTATCGACGACAGGATAAAAAGGAAAAAAAAGGGAGGGACAAAAAATAGTATATAAAAACTAAAAATTCGGTATAAGATAACTATTTACCTATTTCATAAATTTATATTCATATGTAATTTTATTGACCAATATAAATATAATACCGAAATATTGATTAACTGTCACAATAAAAAAAATAAAGAAAAGAAACATGGTGGTATCGGATAAAATAATTACACACTCTGAGAATTAAAGTTTCAAGGAAATAACCCAAGTGTGAGAGAAAATAAAATATGAAAAAAAAAAAAAATTCACTCAACTGTATTAATTAAAGTGAAAACAAATTTTACACAAACTAATGAAGTGACGCAAAGCGTATTTGATTTAAACCTATTCCGGTGTTCAATCGCACCCTTAATTAGCACGCGCACCCACACAAATACACCAACACAAATACGCCCACACATACACAATTAAGTAAAATCGTGCAAATGCGCAACATTGACGTTACAGCTTATTGGTAAAAGGGGTGAAGAGCAGTGGAGAAGTGATAAATGGAGGGAGATATGTGAGTATGTAATGCAATCGTGCTTTTTCAGTTAAACTTCATTATACTCAATCGAATTGCGAATAATTATACATCAATTCAAATTAAATTGTTAGTTTGTGCATGAAACAATTTAAACGTCCAATCATCCATGACAACCCATCCAACACAAGTGTAAATATCCAAAGGATTTTACGCTCTGTCTTCAATGCACACCCGAAACAATTTCATATTCCAATATCATTCTTCAAGTTAATTTCACCTAACCTAAAAATCACCCTGAGAAATATGTCTTAAACTTTTCACACCCAACAACTATCTAAATAAAATCCTTCGGCATTTCAAACACATTTTTAATTCAAAAATTCAACACATTCTGTCATTCAAACTCACATTCAAATTCACATAGTCACATAAAGACAAGTCTTGATATTTTATTCTACCATTATTCGAGTGTCAGTAAATCCTATACATCAGTTGTATATCAAATTCCATTTGAATTAATTTTCATACAGTGAAATCGCAGATGTTTCTTCCTACAAATCATAATAAATCAAATCCTCTCCCACAGACAATAAATTTATCATCATTTTTGTAATATCAGTTGGAGTAATGCGAATACAAATAGCGATTAGGCAAAACCATAAAATTGTGGTCACAATACAATATGTATAATAGTAAATAATAACAATACTAATAACAATAATAATAATAATAATGATAGGTAAACGGTATATAGAGGAAATATATATGTTTACCCCTCATCGTTTGGAAAGAATGATACGCAATATGGTTGTGACGGCGATGCGGACACGTTCCCCCACTAAAATCGTACGAGAGGACTCAATTTTCCATTTGGTGAGACCGCGTGCACTCGCGCCAAATGCGTTTCCACATTCGTGAGGAAGGTTAACTGCCGATTGGACGACGTAAACGCACTCTAGAATAGCATTCGGGCCAACTAAACGAGAGCAGATTCGGCCAATAGCGTCATTTTCGTTTTTCTATCTCTCACAAAACGTTTTCTCGCTCTCGCCCATTTTACACGAAATAATAAAAACCGATTTAGCGGAACAATTTCATACAGGTCAATTGATATACATTTTTATGCCTTATAAAACGTTTAATGGTTTTCAATTATTCCAATTTGCCAAATTAATGTTTTTCTTCTGTTCTTTCTGTTTTGGCTGTTGCAGTATTTTTCCTTTTTCTTTCTTTTTGATATTAATTCTCCTTCGTTGATTCAATGGTGAATGAAGAATTTTTTCCAGGGATTTTTTTAAATCAACTCAATAGTCATGATTTCGATTTTATGAGTATTTTCATGCAGATAAAGTTCGAAATGAAAGTGCGATGCACCATTTTAACTTTTATTCTTCTCGAATTTTATTTGAATGGATGTGATAATAAATTTTCGTTTCATTATCTTCACAGTATTAAATTCAATTGGTTGAAAAATAGCTTTTCATTTACGTCCCCACAAATAATCGAAACATTTATAAAGAAAAAACAACAAAATTTTATTCATTCTTCAATCAAATCAAAATGCGAGAGGGGAAAATGGAAAAAAAAAGACTCAAGAAATATAAAAATTTCTCATTGGCCATCCTCAAATTCCCAAACCTCAATTCACCTTTCGTCCTCATCCACATTTATTTCATCATTTATTCCCCTTCTCTATGTGAATACACATGAGACTCGGATAAATCGTTTATCGATGACAAAGTCTTCGGACGATTCTTCTACAAAACACTAGAGTGCCGTCACCACCACCACCACCACTGACACCGCCGACACCACCGGCACGTTCACTACCAGCGATAAAAGATAGAGAGCCATCATCAAAACTCTTTTACGTTGTCGACCTTTATTCCTGAAAGTGCTGATATAGAAAACGAGGAACACACCACTTACAGTCTATTGGTTCACTAGTAACATGAACATCAAAAATAATTCCATAAAAGTAAACAACAAGGGAATAAACAATTTAATGAATCGAGAAACGAAAAAAAAACACCCCAATATCAAATCATTTCACAAAGACGATTATGAACTTGCGCAACTCCTTTTATATCCATTTCTGTGTTTGGTTAGAATTTTTTTGTTTCTTTCTATGATATACATCGAACTCATTCTCATGATTGAATAATATATAACTCTACCCTCCCTTATATACATTTATAAGCAAGTAACACATATATATATATATGTATGTTCTCATCAATCGACTGGGCATCAGTGGATTTATCGGCGTGACGGGTAAACGAAATTACGAAATTACGTTGGCACGAGCTGCACACTTATTTGTCGGATAGAACGAGATGGAAAGATAGTGTTTGATAAAGAGTGAGTAAGAGGCAAATATAGAAACGTAGATAGCAAATTGAATAGATAGACGATAGAAAGCACAGATAGAGCGAACGGGAGAGAAAACTCGTCGTTTGCGCAATTTCAATGGATCACTAGTGGAAGCCCGCATTGGCCCATTCGTATCCCACAAACGTCGCGACGCTTCCATTAGTTTAATTACTCTGAGGAGAAATATAAGGAAGAGCGAGAGATTCCAAGGAATATATATGCATTTAATACATAGACATTCATATAGATATATATATATATATATGTATGTATATATAGATGTGTAATGAGGTTCATGTAAATGTTTGAGATTAAATTTTCATTACACTACAAAAGCATAAAACTTCATCATGAAAACTTGGGAGAACATGTTGAAAAAAAAAAAAGAAGAAAGATGACGACAAATATTCAGAAGAACATTTTCAACAACTTGAGTGACAAAAATTAATTTCAAAATTCTGAAATCCAGGTCAAATTCAATTTCAAAAACCATGAAAAATGTCTCGAGAAAAAATAAATGCCGAGTTAGAAAAAAGGGGCAAATAAGTTTGATAAAAAAAAAAAAAATTAAACCGGACTTTTTTATTTTTAACAAACGCTATTTATTTATTTTTCTTTCACTTTTACTTTTTATTAGTTCATCAAGTTGGTTTGTGCTGCAACGATGCCATATCCTCTGTGACGTTGAAATGACGGAAGGAATAAGCAGCACTGAACTGAATGTATACACAAGCGACACACAGGAAAGGCATATATATATATATGAATTTATATATGGAATACGTACACCAATGCAGGTCCACATACTTCATTTTCGCGGAAATCATAAATCGTATTTGCGCCCCGCAGTGAAGAGATGTGTAATTAACAATCTGCATGTATATAACATGGCTCAATGAACGCATTCTAAATGTTCCTGATATCCATAAATGCTCAACCATAAACACAACAACTTTTCAAATTAACACAAAACATCTATGCAATGAGTTTAGTTGGTATCATCTAAACACTAATAGTCTTCGTTCACAATTCTATTTTTATTTTACTCGCGTCCATAAATAAAAGCAAATTTTGTGCACATACATAAACATATGTACAATAACATCCAACTGTAAATAAATAAATATATATATATATATATATATATATACATACAAAACTGCATAACCCCACTCTCGTAAATGCTGTTGTGAAAGTCCAACAATGGTTATTGTTTTAGTCGCAGCAACAGGGCTAATCAAATTTACAAAAGTTCGTGGTAGTAGTGATGATGATTATGGGGGTGGTCGTGGTGGATGGCGGTAGATACAGTAGTTGTATAATGACAGTGGAATAAAAAAAAAAGATGAAAAAAAAACGAAAAACACACCAACAATCCCACAATGAGGTCGGGACTCATGGAATTGTATTTAATTGATTGTATCTATGGGCAAAAAAACCTGACGGGGGAAAAAAAATGTTTTCCACTTGTTTAATCTTTTTTCTACTTTTTTTTCCTCCTCTTCCATTTCATTCTGCACCGCTGGTAAAAAAAAAGGTGAGTGATCCCAACTGATACTAATAAATTTTATTCGATGCAATTTTTGCAATTATAGTGACATGGGATTTATTTTCAATCCAATCCAATGACCAAATGTTCTTCATTTAATATGAATATTGAATTACAAATTCAATATCAAAACAATTTACAATATGAAAATGAAAAAACGAGACGCAAAAAAAAAAATTGTAAAACCACAACAACCAAAAATCACCCAACGTCCTTGAACAATGGACAATTCCCCGAGAGAATAACAATGTAAAATAATTAATACATGGTGCTTTGGTAGTAAATATTAGTTCAAGCAGTATGAAAATAACTTTCAAATGACGTCATCCAAAATAATTTTCCTTTGGATGTAACTCTGAATATGTCATTGTATTTGCTACCTAATTCCACTCTATTTTTATATGCAAACGAGAAATTGACACATCATTCATTTATGTATGAAGTATTATGTGTCAGTGGTCTAGTAAAAGCTCCAACTTTCGTCAGTGATGGACTACACAATTAAATATATATGTTATATATCCATCTATGGATGTATATATATCTGAATGTACATGTGCGCCTTTCTATACCATTATGTACACTCACTTTCATTAATTCAAAGAAAACAATAACGAACACGATGTGCACACTAACCGCTCTAACAATTGTCCCTAAGGCGCATTTCGCCAATTCTCATTTCCATTTACGCGAAACAAAATAAAGCGAACTGCCATTTTCTCTCTATCTCTCTCTCTTTCTCTCTGACATTTCGTTAAACTTGCGTATTTTTACATGAAATAGCCACAGCTCTTCTATCAACAATTCGTTTTATCATTTGCGCTTGCTCACATCTCTATCGCGTTTTTTGCCCTCTTCTTTTTCATACGCTTCACTCCTTTTTTTTCTTTGTCCTTTCAAAACAATAATCCTGTTCGTAATAGTGAAATATAATTAATTTTTTAATTAATGATAACAACTGACAATTTTAGCATTCATGTTGATTTGCCATCTTATAAAAATTTTCAATGAAACAATAAAAAAGAGACTTTGAATAAAATATAGTTTAAGTAATAAATTTATTTTCCTAAATATCCTCACGATATCTCAGCTATCTCCATGGACAATAATATTTTCAAGATCATTAAATCGAATTGTATAGATGAAGACAGATAATTTTAAGTTGAAAAGGAGTTGTATTGAGACTGGAATTCCCATTCACATTTTAGAAAAACTGAGAGGGTCGCGAGTTTCTACTGCAGAAATATCACATAAAATATAATCTAAATAAGTGTGCAGAGGCACTTGAGAATCGGGCGTTGTGAGTATTCCAAGAGGAATTTTTAATTAATATCTGGCTAGTGGTGTGTATACAACTGGCAGAAAGCGACGTGGCGTAAAATATAAAATAAAAAATATATTGGAGAAAAAGCATTTTTGTATGTATAAGGGGTTTTTTTCACTTTATATACGGTATCACTAGTTGGTGTATGTTACAACCGTGTCCAACTTAATCCACTCGAGACATCAGAGAAGTTGGAAGGCAGACTTTAGTACACCTCAAACCTCTTGACATCGAAATAGGGGACTTCAGTTACGTACAACATTTTTGTCAGCGCGACTCTATACAGGTTTTTGGGGAGGGTGCGCAGTTGTCACAACCGAATAAGACGAGGTAAAAACCTTGGATATTACATTAACCACATTTCCAATATACAACAACGTCCAAGAGCATGATAATCGTATTACACTGGTTCATTAACATTGTGCCAACGAGAAAGCACTAAAACCTCAAATACAAAAGCGAAACAACAAATTTTCCAAATATAGAAAATCATCACAAGCGACTAATAATCTATCCAATTAGCGAATCCTGCAGTCGTGAAATAATTGGTATAGTGATAATGACGAGAGTATATAGTATAGACAAACGATAGTAAAAAATATTCCGAAATTCATCCAATAAATCATTGGTAAATTTATTATTTTCTCGTGTATTATTTTTAGCAATTGATTTCTAGAAAAAATAAGAAATCACGTTGATTAAGTCAACGAAAATAACCAACTAATTTTTGAATATCAGAGATAACACACAAATTCAAAAGGAAAATACGCGGAAAACTCGCTAACATTTGTCAAGTCTGTTTTCATTCCACAATCTGCATTGCATACACTTAATGAATATAAATTAATTTAATAAACCTTACCTTAATCCCAAGAGTTGGTGCCAGCATTCCGTAGTCATGATGGAGAGCTGGCAGCATAACCGGGGGTAGGTTTGCCATCATCATTATGTCGTCAATGATTAACTCGTGGAATACGAAAATAACTTCACACCTTTCACACACTTAATGCGATCTTAGCTTTTGACTAACTAGTCTTTTTCACCTACCTGTAACATCACAAAAACAAAAAAAAAACAAATAAGTAAAAGTTTAGTTGAATATATATTCCATAGATTTAAAATTGATACATATATTTACGCTTGGATTAAGCATTAAAATAAGTTGAAAAATGTTTAATTACTTCATGTTTCATAACTTTTGTGCGTCATGCAAGTTTGAACAAGCATTATAATCTAAAACCTATTCCCAAGCGAATCTGCCATAGCAGTCGCCTATTTGCCTTAGCTGCACCACTAACTACCCGTGGGCTATGTACCCAGTATATGAAGAATCTCGGTTGAGCTTTCGACTACCACAAATATTACCACTACCTTGGGACTGGATTCGTTACAAATTCTTTCCCTCCATCTCACTCTCTTTCCATAGTTCCACCACCACTGTCCTCCTCCACTGAATTACCCACCACAAACTAGCATAATATCATCTTTTCTATATACGAGACACACGTTCAAATATTAACTGGAAGCTCGAGTAGAAAATGTTCCTCCATTACAAAGCAACCAATTATAGAATTAATCCATTACTCAATTTACACAAGTGTGTGTATGCTCGTGTGATGTGGTTTTCTGCAGGTGACGCTCGACGACAATGTCATGTACGTGTGAACTATATACACACACGCTCACACACACACATTCGCTGTACTGCGTTGCACAGATCGGAAAAGGGAAACTACTGAGACTTTGCCAGGTTCGGTCTTAACGTCGGATTTACTTGCTAAGCTACCTCGTATCAAGAGCATTACAACCATTCTCTCATACTGCGCAACCTCAACGTTGTAATCATCGTCCTCGTCAACACTAACCAAAATGGTTCGTATACCAAATGTATATCTCATCCTTTTATCTTACTACATACGCAGTTGGTTGGATTAGGTATTCAACAAGATTGCGTTTAAGGCACTCGCTCTTTCACGTTTCCCTATACCTTAACTACATCTCCAATCATCCTCACATGAGGGCAATCTAAGTTTCCAACTCACCATCGGACCATTCCTACCAACCTCAACCTAATCCACATCATAAGGATGCGGGGCTGAATCACACAGAAGGAGAAATAGAAAGAGACAAAAAGAGAGAGAACGAGAAGCAGAACAACTTCATTTCAACAGGCTCTCACTTTATATACATTTATATCGTCCAATTTCTACTCATCTATTCTCCATACAGTCATCGAGTCAACGGCCCCACTTTTTCCCAACTTCATATCTACTAAATGTATATGTATGTGAATATACACATATATATATATATTATTCAAGGGACACTCTGGTTTTGTGCGACCCCTAGCTTTTAGATTGTAGCCTCATGCATCTTGCATAAATCTACTCAAGCGAAGGTGTATGAAGCAGAAAGATAGATACATATATAGAATACACGTTAGTGTTAGTGTATATGTATTCGTTTTATGTATGCGAATACGAATAAATGGAAGGAGGCGGATGAAATTCTACATATTTCATGTGTCCATATCTTGATGCAAAAGTAATGTCATTTTCCATAAATGGCATATTGCGTTTGCAGAATGAAAATTCAATAAAATCATATATATATTGTAAAGTAGTACAACTGTAGTGGAGATGGTGATAGTGGTAGTGATGATGGATGTCAAAGGTGAGGTGTTGAAGCGATGATTTTTAATCGCATACCATAGGCGAGTGCAAATGAAAAAATAATATAATGCATCAGACATCGGTGGAATCGCGTGTACGAATGAAAATATGGTATAGATCCACCAGTACATATTGTGAAATCAAAATGAAATGTTGACGGAGAAACGGGATGTGAAGGAGACGATGAAATGTTCGCTTTCACCTATGTACTCATGCATCGTGTGCGATGGCAAAAGATAAATGAAAAATAAAAAGTACGAAATAAAAAGATGAAAAAGAAAAAAAAATGGAAGCGAGAAAAAAGATTGGGAGGCGCGAGAAAGGATGGATTCATGTGTGGCATACACGCGGAGCCAGTGACCGGAGATGACGCGTGTTTTCAATTACTTCACGGCCGTTGAGCAGCGACAGCGATGAGAGAACGTACAGGAATGGTAGATGGTATAGGATAAAAAATCGGATGAAAAAAAGAAAGGGGGTGTCACAGAGCAATTTACATTTTTAGCCAATATTCGTGGCAACCCGTCAACCCGCTCGACCGTAACCATACCATCAACAGCAGCAGCAGCAGTAGCAGCAGCAGTAGCATCACCACTGGCAACACATAGTCATACCGATCGCCAGCTCACGTCAGTTGACGTTCACAGCCAACATCAAATCCCATCGTTACGCCAATGAACGAATACCTGTTGCGCAATTTTGCATCCAACGATATCGATCCATTTCTTTTGTGCTGTCCAATACCATTCATTATACCAATCGTCCAGTCCCATACATGTATATACCATTTCAGTCTATTATGTGAAATTGTCGGAGGAAGAAAAAAAAAGACAAAAGAAAAAAGGTACAAGAACGAACTTAATTGAGGGAATGTTCGTATTACGAGTCACCGAAAAAAAATGTTATTCGCGTTCATTTGTCTCTAACCACTGATGAAGCAACAACTTTTTTTCCAACCCCGAGTTAATTATCATACAGATTTATTATTTCTAAAATAAAGTTATTCAACTCGATGACAATCAAATTGAATTTCCTAAATTAACAACTTCATCAACACCAACAGAGAAAAACGAATGATACAAGGCCGATTAATTTACACAATTTTGCGCAAATCATTTGTCAAACATCCTCGAAAAATTCCTGAGATTATTCATTCCAAAATGAATCATAAGATTTGGTTGGAAAGGAAAACAAAATCCCGACTCTTCCAACTAATTACATATGAATACCTCCTCCTTAAAATTATCATCGCTCTATTTCATTTAATGAAGCCATCTCTATAAATTCCACCTCTCAACTCATATTCGCGCGATAATTGAATAGAAATTATTTCTCAAATGAAAAATTCATTTGAAAAGTGTTCACCTTATATATATATAGATGGATATATATATATATATCCAGATGAAAAATTCAAGGGACGATTTTTTTTTGCTCTCATCATTTCTGTGATATGAAAGTGAAGTAGTTGGTAGTGGTGGATTAAAAAGAAGAGAATAAAAACTAAAAGGAAAATGGAGAGTGGAGAATATCATATATATCTATATACTCAATATAGATATATATGAAAGCTAATCGCAGCCGTTTTCAAGCGCGCCCGCTATCTCTTCCCTCGGGCACATCCCCGTCACGCACGACGAGTCCTCTTTCCCTGAGGTAATCGCGCACGTGCCCAGAATACTTTGCCAACGAGGCTTTTCCCTCAGAAGCACACGGCGTCGATTCTATTCGCATAGCGTCGCGACGCTACGACGCCAGACCACGGAGACCTGTTGCCCCGATTCGAGTCGTGACCATCCGCATGCTTTGCTACCCATGTATTTTATGTATATATATATATATATATATATATATATATATATGTATACATGCGAATATCCTCACCGAACTATTTGAATTGTTCGCATGACACAATTAAAAAACTTCATCTCTCATCATATTACAATATTAATTAAGAATCAACGAGGAAACTTCGTGTATTTCTTGCTTGAAATAGTTCAAATTCTCATAGAGATTCACTAGATGGACGAAGAAAAATTATTTAAATTCATATGCTGGATTTTTAATTGAATCCGAGTGCGATAAATTACCACCTGTGTTGAAGTTTTGCAATTCCTAAATTAATTCAAACAGCTAATCGAATTCAAATAACATGAGAAATAATATCAAAATGTCTATTGGTTCATGACCATCATCTCGTTCTAACTAAGACATCAAATGTCACAATCCTAAATAATTTATCATTGATTATTGAAAACATGTGTATCCTACGAATTTGTATGATAATATACGAAAAATGTAATGGTAGCCAAAACCAGTTGGTGTCATTAATGGTAAAAGCTGAAGGTAAAGTAATTTCCTTGACCATTGAATGTCATGAAGAGAACGTAAACCATTAACGGTTGTCGTCATGGAAGCATCACACACAGCCTATGATTCTTGGTCGGAGCCTCGAGACGACTTTATAACACGATAAATTGCGGTTCGTTAAACAGTTAATGGAGTTGGGTATAACAGAGTCCCTATCAGTGATCCGATACCTATACAATATTACTCATCATCACAAATAATCCCATACATATAAATTACACTATTACTAAATACTCGGGAATAAGTCTGATCCCCTGCCAGTATATCAAATTATTCAGTGTCCTCATTGTTTCAACAGCATCATGTCTAATTAATCTCATTTCAGAATGGCAGCAAATAATTGCAATCATCACCAGGAGTCAAACTTATTTTCTTTCTACTAGCTGCCCCCTACCGTCAGAATTTAATATTATACCGTAGCCGAGACAGCGCTTGAAGCATCTTTTACGATGCGCGCTCCAGCTTAATTGCCTTTCGGCCGCCATACCACACCCTCCACAGTGTTCACTGTGTTCAAACGCCATATATATACATTCTCTTGCTCGCTCTTGTGCTTTTCCTTGACATCAAGTGAGACTATACAACGTCGAAATCCACTATCTTGGCGAGTCAGTGCAACCTGACTCTCTCACTCGCTCAATCTCCTATCACTTTCTCTCTATACACTACCGCCCTTTGCCACAGCCTCAAAACATAATTAAAATTTTCTAATTAAGAATTTCGATAAGACAAGACACCCACTCCTCTTTATGTATATCAAAACACAACCGGCGTCTCAAACTAGAAGCAACAAAGAAAGTATCAACCTGATGCTAAACCAAGTAAACGTGGGCACAAGAGATTAACCTCCACAGTTGATTCTATAACCTCTTTTTTATCTTCAACCCCGTCCCAATTTACCATCATCCGCTCGCAACTACTACACTATTTTACCCTCTGTCCTGTCTCTTCATCAAATTAATGACTCCACCGCACGGATTTTTCATTCAAAACTTTTTCCACACCACCCACCAATGTCTTTGCAACATTTCCTCATCCACCATTCATTTCAACTTACGCTAAAAAAACAAATAACTTCACTAGTTATAACGATCAAGACAATTTTTTCGCTTTCCATCACATTCAACAAAAAAACTTAGGAAATGAATAATCATCTGGAAAATTTTAATCTCCAAAAGTGAAGATGACTACTTGACTATAAGGAAACAATTTGTACAAATATCCTAAATTTGTTTCTACACTTCACAGTTATTGCAGTGAAACGATATTATTGCCATTGATATATATCGTCCTTCATTGCACTTATTTGTTAAATTAATTTTTGCACTAATAAATAATATTTAAATTTCAATAACAGTGATTCATACATAAATCTATTCAGTTATATTCATTGTGAGTTAAAGCAGCAGAGCTTCCAAACTCTCACAGCTTGATCCACGCTCATGATTCAACCTCGTTCCGCTTCAATGTTTCTCTCACTCTCGTACACTCATTGCATGATGACTAATTAGTTATTGGTAATTGCCACGAGTAGTTGAGTAGTTCCAATTTGGTGTCAGAATCAGAGTAGAAGTGAGAGAAACAGAGAAGGAGTAAAATTGATGTATGTAGCTGCGACCATTCCATATAGTATTGGTTCCTGAAGGGTTGGACGGAGACACGAAGGTGAGTTGATGTGTGAACACAACAGTCTTCATCGAACCTACGTTCGAAACTTAGTTTATTTAGTTGTACTATATGCAATAGACGTGTTTATATATCATACATAGATTTGTGTGTACAATATTAATTGATCTGTCGAGTTTCACCGATCCAATCATTTTCACTAAAACTTTTTAACGAGCCAAACAACTGCTTTATATCCCAACTAACTAAAGAAGAATTCGCAATTCTTTTATTACCACAAGATTCAACACTGAAGATAAATCAACATCTAGAGAGTATAAGAATCCATTGCATTATTGTTACATCACCAACATTAAATATATATTTTATCTATCCACAAATACAACAACGAGAAAATACGGAAAATCATCAAGTTCATACTGATGAAAAGAAATAAAATACTGAAATACTGTTGTTGATGCCCTGGATGGCAAAATGATATATTTCACTGTGAAATGCGGTGGAAAGAAGTGGAAGAAGAAGGAGAAGAATATGCGAGAGAAAGAAAGAAAGAAGGAAAGAAAGAAAGAAGAAAGATATGACGACAGCTACACAAGTGCGACCAGACTCCGTTTACTTGAACACGAACAAAAGAAATAGCCCGAGCGATCATTTTATTTATACGGGCACTCTAATGACGATAATCATAATAATGGAAGGAAAACTTTCTGTCGTTGTCGCTCTCTCACTCACCCTTTCTCTCATCTCTCTACCTCTGTGTTCCGCGACGCGCGATTCTGATTCTGCTTGTGCTCGCTCGTTATCTCCACCATCTTTTCAATCGTCGAGCTCCGCGACCAACACGACGATATCGTTACAGAAGTCGGGCCGCGACAGCTATTGTTTCCAGCCACGTATTCAACGCCCGTTTCATGACAGAGTATGGGGAATAGACTGAACAAGTGAGACTAACAGAGAAAGCGAATAGAAAATGCCACAGACTTGGCCCAACATCTCACTCTCTCTCATTCATTCGTCGTCTCCCTTTCCAGTTTCTCACTATCCTCACTATCTCTCAATCTCTTCATCTGCCGTTCTCATTCATGCGGCTCTACTCAACTTTTGCAAACGAAAGCTGAAGAACGAGAGCCAAATAACAGAATATATATATATATATATATATTTGCCAAGCAGACAGATAAAATGAGGTCAAACAATTTTGTTATTCGCCAACATTTCTATATGTACAAGTGAGAATTTTATTATTCCTGTTGCAACCATTTTGTTTGATCTGTCGTGACGATTATCACATCACTGCTTCATACGTCTCATGACAAAGGACACATTGCATATTGTACTGAGAGCATTGATCATCAAAACACGAGTGGATTTTGAATTGGAACTACCCCTTTGTCTATATACGACTAATCGTGAATTCTCTTTGAAAATGTCCGTGTGTGTATGCCAACGTCACTGTGTAAATTAGCAGGTGAGCTGTAAAGGGAAATACAGATCATATATGTGTGGAATGCCATACGCGGGGTGCTTTCTACAAAAGCTATTGGGTATCCGTTGAATAATTACCCACAGAATAACGCTGCCAACAGTGTTACTCGAACAATTAGTCATTGCCGCCATATCGTCAATACATCTCATTCTAGTTATTCACTAAACTTACATATTCTTCACGAGATCATTTCGCAATATTGTTATTACCATGGATAATAGTGATCCATGTTAATGAAAGCCATTGGCCGAAAGAAAAGACATAGAGAACAAGTAATAGCGAGAAAAGAAGAGGGTCAAGTGTCGCCGGGCAACAACCGCGACCTGGGACAGCCAATGGAGCGGTTGGATATAGCTGGAACGAGTTGACGATCGATGCAGCAGCCCGAGAATACCCGCGGCCTCCAATCCAATTTCTCACAAAGAATTAGGATTTCGGGACAAGTAGAATTAATCTTATATATATAAATATATGTATATTTTTCTGTGTCATCATTTGTTGGTGGTGTAAACGCGCCGCCTACTCTATTATTCCCAATCTTTTTTCCGTATTCGTAAACTAATGCAACACACATCTGTATATAAATATTATTCATTTTCAGTATTGAATTCAGATATATTGGAATTATTATTTAACATATAATTGGATGAGATAGGAGAGATGGTTGTGAAAAAAATTAATTCTTCATAATAATGGAAAAATATACATTTACAAATGTATAAAATTTCTTTTGTTTAGTGATTTTCATTCATTTTTGCAACGCTATGAAAAATATAAACTGTAAAATTTATAACGTGAAAACGTGAAAGCAAGAATTATTCAGATAAAAATATTCAATAGTAGCCCAGATACATAAAGATATGAAAAAAAAAGAAAAAAAAACGTAAATCTACAAATGTAATCCGAAATGTTCTATCCTTTAACATCCTATTTTGCTTGAGCTCCTGCAGGAGCATCACCACCATAATCAATCCGATTATCTGGTTCGGAAATCCTGAATGAGACAACAAAGACAGCGTATCACTGTCGCAAATCCCTCAATACAATTTTTATCAATGTTCAGTCACATTATTTGTAATCACATTTGTCAAATGCATCAGCTAAAAATTCTTATCTATAAAATATTCAATGATGGTGAGCATGAATTTTCGGATATAGATACAATAATATGAAAATGTTTGTGAATTGATGATTCACTATCAATATTGCTCGACGATAATATTGAGAGCTCTTAATTCAAGCTTGAAACCCGCGTTTGGCTGTTGAGTGCCATTACTCGGATTACTTTCCGGTCGCTTCAAGCACTAGCGCGTAACGGCATTGCCACTGACTTTCAAGAGCTTCATCATACACTCAAACTATATGTTTCTCCTCGCTTACAGCATTTTGAATGTTCCGAATTTCGTAATATAATTACTTATGCTCTAGTCACCACTCGATTGATCAAAATAGCGTTCAATAGCAACGCAAACATTCATAACGTACCAACTTCATCTGCAATTTTTATTTCAAATTTCCTCCATAAACAGAATTCCAATAAGTTTATCTAATGTTATTCGTAAATTTCAATATCATAATAAAAGAAAAAAATTAAAATTCATTCACCATAACCAACTCGTTACTAACTAAGAAGTTGAGGAATAAACCCGAACGGATGCACTTGCCATATAGCTTACTGCAAGAACAACAGTTAACGACCAAAGTCGTGGTTGGTAACCCCGATTGGTGCGAAGCGGAACACGCCACACGAGAGGAAATCCTCCTTATGGTTCTATATATGCGTTGTTGCCGCCACGAACATTGTACAATTCAGTATTGTGAGGAAGGAATAGTGTGTACGACGGTAGTAATCATTGCACACTTCAACTCCTTGAGGAATCAGGATGCGAAACGGAAAACCATCTATATTGACCGTCATCTAATTTATCGTGTATTTCTCAATTCCCAACACTCTTCATTTTCAACACAAAAAAAAGAACACTCAAATCAATATCAAAAGTAATTTTTAATTCGCATTGACAATAGAATTAATTCCGATTTTTAATTCACAATTTCTATAATAAATGATGAAACAAAAATTGGAAAAACTACAAAGTCAGCAATAAATACAACAACATTTCTCACAAACTATATTCCTCTCACTAATACCCTTGTGCAGTTGCACTGAAATATATATTAATTTTCATTCCAACTAAAATTTCAAGTTTACACTGCAACATAAAACAGCACTTATGATGATGAGATACAATTCAAGTGAAATAATAATATATGATTATGATTGCAATCACTTGAAGTCAAAAAGTTCTTTGCTTGTCTCAAGCGCAATACCGCTGGCGTTGAATGATCAAAATATTCCTAATTGCATGCAGATGCGTCACAGGGTGGAACGACAGAAAAAAACCACGAAAGTTGAATAAGGATAGAGGATCGTCGTAGGATATGACTTGAACCGAGCCAAGCTGTCGTCAGCTTCAAGAAAGCCTTTAAAAGGACTCGCAAATAGATGCTCTTAGGTAAATGCAAACTGCCGCTCGTTTTTCAACTTGATGTCGTCCTAACAAATGTTAAAGCTTAAGACATTGTGTGGCTTTTTTCCAGGATTACTTCAGTACTGTATGAAACAAGAAGAACAAAAAGGAGGAAAAATATGACGAAAAAAATATATATGAGGACATTAATATCGTCTTTTATATAGACTTTCTAAGTTAACCTAAATGGTACGTAAAATGCTGTAAAACTTGAACGATAATGTAACTAAATGAATTATTAGGTGCAACACGAATGCTGTTTTATCCAATAAGCTGGATGTAGTTGTAAATTATCGTTCAAACCATTAAACTCAGTGATATATGTGATCAATATTGTGGATTACACAGTGTAAAATATTTCACAGCAATAATATTGCATGACTCCAATTTTTTTCCCCTTTTTTCTTTTCCCTCTTATTCAATATATTGGATATTGAATGAACTTGAATAGAGGCAAATTTTGGTTTATCACATTGAAGAGACGCTACTGAGATGTGAGTATTAAAGTAAAATGAGTGTGCAAGAAAAAGCAAAGAATAAAGTATATATGTATGTAAATAAATGAAAATGGGAATCTCATCGTGAGACCCCGGGTGTTCCTGTATGTATATATCTAATATATTGCTACGATGTGATATTGCAACAGCCCACCCTTGGAGCAATGGCTTGTTTTGCACAAAAGCTGATGTGATAAAGAGCGAAGCCAACCTTTAGTTGAGCTCATGTTTCAATGTGTCACAACTTAAGTGTAGTGAAAGTCAATACACCGTACCAAATTTCAAATGCATCACATTTTCAAATTAAACAACAAAACTTCTGGAATGTTCTCAATTAAAATTGTATTATTACTTGACAAATATTTTGCTTTTTATTTCTTTCAGATATTGCAAATTTTAAATCAAGTGAGAAAAAATATGTGGGCTCAATAAAAAAATGTGTCGTTTAGATTTACAAAGGTGGTAATGATGCGAACCACTAGAGATATAAACGTGTAATCAATTGGAAATTTTCAATAGAGAGAACAATGAAATGCAATTGGATATTAGGTATAACCTCATGAAACAATGTGGCAATGTTTAAATCTATTTGCAGTTGTTATTTATACTGACAGAAAATCATGGCTATAATTCTGTTTCCGTAGGAATTGTTTGGCAACAGGTGAGGAAAATATCCACACGCACCGTGAGCTCACTGCCTGGCTCCTGCCACATCAGCGCACCCAACACCGCACTATTTCCCCCCCAAACATAATTTTGCTTTTGCGTCTCTCGTTTCACGTTCGCTCTATCCACCGAATTTAATCTCATTAATTTTGGCACAAATACCATGGTAAAGACGAGTAATCGAGCGTACCAGCAGGAAATAATTGACTCTCATACTGATGACAAACATTTATATTCAAATTTAAATAGGAATTAAAAAGAAAGAAAGAAAAAAAATAACAAACAAACAAAAACGTTCGAGTCATGAAAGTGAAAATTATGTCACAGAGAGAATTTCCACGAAATGTTTCAGACATTTGACTAAGTGTATCTGCTTTACAACAGTATTTCCTCTTTTATATTTTTTCTTCTTTCCTTTTCTTTCACTGATGGCTCTTATCTCATACTCAACTGTCACAAGCCAAGACCAAGTGGCTTTTTAAAAAAACATTTCGGCGGGGGACAAAGATTGAACAACTCAATTTCATTTTGTAAATGTGTAATGTCTTTTTTCTTTCTTCCTACAAAACCCTCCTACCACTAAGCCAATTCCATGCTACGATATAACGAGGTGAAGACGAGTAACTGTGTGTCAGAGTTACTTTAGATACATGGATTTATACACATACATCTATACCACAACCAAATTCTCTAGGGTAAAATCAGTTATTTAGAAACTTTAAGACCTGACTCGGCACATTGGCGCCATCAATTTTTAGTTGGATAAATTTTTCTCTAAACAAAAGAAAGAAATTCTCAAGAAAATTATTATCACAGTTACAAACAACGAACAATGACTGAGATGTAAAAATAATTTCATATACATAATTGAACGAAAGCATTAATGGAAATTGAAATAGAATTTAAGATAAAAAAAAAAGGAAGAAAAAAAAAGAACAATTAGGTCAACATACATTAACTATTATGAAATAAAGTTGGTTTGGAATTGCAAATATGCGAGAGGGAAAGGAAATAGTTGTCGTGGGATCCCATCAAGAAGTAAAGCGAATCACGTCCACCCAGCAGCTGTGTATAACTTTGTGAACATTCTGAAAGAGCTTCCAACGCTAAAAATAGCACTTTCGTTGGACGTCAAGCGACATAACACCCCGCTATGAAATCCGTAACGCTATATCATTTTCAAACGATTCACAGTATAAAATAAAATAATATATTACTTTGTATCATTTCAAACGACGAAGTAAGTGCCGCAAATGTTCATTCATGTCATGGAAATGTATTGATCGCCATAATAATACTCCCCAAATAATTACAGTCTTTGAATCATCATAAAAATGGAGAATATCAATAAACTGTGAAAGAAAGAAAGTAGAGAAAAAATAAACCACTAAAAATATGCTCATTGTTTAACAATAGTCATTGTGTAATTAGAATATAAATGTTTTGTCAATGATTATGAAATTAATTTGAATTATTGTTCAACGATAAAATCAAAACTACACGAGAAATAAAAATATTCATGTGCATGAATTGAGCACCACTGTACGCTAGCACAAAAGCGTTTTTGATAGTGACTGTACACCGTGGCCACATACCGAGCCGCGATTTGAATTACAATCGGTGCATCCTGGCGTCCCGTCCGGTGAGTTTGCGTCTCGTTAACCATATTCTCAGGTAACTTTGCTCACGCTAATCCCCAACGTACACATAAATTCATTTGTTTATATATTTATTTACATGGTTCTTTTCTCATATTCAAAGGTATTTAATGCTTAACAAAAAACGCCCACAAATAGAGAATGCAACAACTATAAAGTCCATATATTTATTATATCATATTATTCCCAACGATAGATAAATAGATGCTTTAACGAATAGTTCAATAGTTGACAGGTCAATTAAATCACTTATCGAACAATAAAATCTTCAATCACAACTTGACATGTCATACAAAAGAGCATATCGATTAAATAGTTTAAGGAAATTTCGCCATCAATGGTTTCATCATTAAATTGAAACAAAAAGAAAATAAGTAATACAACACACGAAGGAAAATAGGAAAAATGAAAATTCACAAAGTATTTTTTGATCCAAACTTCACATCTCACCTGGCGATAACTATTTCTCGATAACTATTATGCCTATTTCATCCAAACGAACCACATCAATTTCATAAATAAATCTACTATAGTCCATACTAAAACGATAAATATCCTAATTTTCCTAACCGCAAAAAAAAATCAGCGAAACTTGTAAGAAAAGAATCATCAAATAAATTTCCATGTATTTATATCCATGTTCCTCTCTTTCCCTCTCTCTCTCTCTAATCACCATACTAAAATTATCTTGATTCAGGTTACATAAATAACTCTCTCACATGAACAAATATTCCTTTTTTTCTCATACCAAATGAACAGAAATGATGAAACCATGGTCACCATCATCATAAAAACTTCAGACAGAAAAAAAAAAAGGAAAAATATATCATTTATATTGGCTTCTACCATTCGAAATTCTCCCCATCAAAAGAAAAAAGTACACTCCTAATTTATGCATATAAATACTGTCCAGCATATACAGATACACATATACATACATATATATATATATATATATATATAAACTGGCGACCTGAATGAAAATTTTCGCACAAGATTGGTACAAGATATGCAATAATGCGGTAACGGAGCGTGAATTTCTTGGCACGACAGCTTGGAGCCTTGACCTTCGTGCCTTCCCAGTAACTCTCCACATAGAAACGAGTACACACGTATGCATACACACATACATATATGAACACACTTGTCTCTTTCACTTTGTCGGGTTCTCATGTCTACAGTTGGCATATATAGCCAGACGTCTCTCCCGATCCCGCGCCATAACTCAACGACCATGTGAATGTTTCACTACGTTGAGAGAATTTACAGTGGATAAGTTAATGGCAATCACGTCATTCGTTGATTTATATCAACGTAATCAATTTGATTAAAACGCTTTTACACGAGTAATTGGTTGAATGGGTAATTGTGGTTGGTTGCACGATAACATACTCTATGCACTGATAAAATATCAACGACACAATTGTTTTGCGAGCAATGGAAATATCTTCTCAAAGAAGCAAAACAAAAAAATGCATCAAAATTAATAAACAGTGGAAAGGAAAACCCAGATTTCTTTACTTCTACTCAAATTTCGTTAAATAATTATTCACTTCTCAGTGTATTACAAAATAATTTATAAACTTCCTCTCATTCCCATCGTGTTTTGTAATAAATAATTTACTATTCGTTGTTTCTATTTATGTTTAGAATATTGAATGAATGAATAAAACATTGAATGTAAATTCCCATCAGATTTGTCAAACATTCACAATATATATATATATGTGTGTACATATATATTCCAATTAAATAGCTCCAGAAAACTTGTCTGTGTGTATTCAATTCTGTTATAACCTCCAACAAGAAGATGAACACGACCACCATCACCACCACTTGTTGAAGACCGGCCATGTGTCGCCATTCTGCCATGAATGTCTGGTTCTGTAAGCGTCTATGTACACAGACACAGACACAGACACAGATACAGATAGACAGACACACACACGGTACACACGCACGATTCATTCCAACATCCGCGTATAAGTACAGTCAATAACAAAAATGATTGCTAACCACCAACAAATTAATGTGTGAGGAAAGAAAAAAAAAAGTGACACTTTCTAACTCAACGTTTAAATTCAACAGTCGCAATAAATTAAATAACTGATATCGCAATCGTTACAGCAACTTTCAAATTGCAAAGAAATGAAATGCGAGTAAAAAAATTGTAATTGCGAATGTTTCAAGAGCCAAAATTTGATTTATTAAATCAGGTTGGCTATAAATAATGAATCAAAAGTATTTCATCTAATACATTCATACATACAACATGTGTATATATATATATATATATATATATATATATTCGTAACTTTCGCTGCCATTTGTGCCTCATAATATCTACCATCAACTTCTGTTAACGCTTGTGTACACACACAGAGAAATTTTCTCACATTCAAAATTAATGTATTATTACTACATTAGCAATGTGAAAAAAACGACGTCGGTTGGTTTTTCGCTAAATCCAAGAGCCAAATCATCAACAAAAAAATGTATGTTATTATTGTAAAGTGTATTGATGAGAACAAAGAAGAAAACAATTGCGTTTGCGAGAAGCTATATGGATTCGTGTGTGATAGGCAATCACATATATATATATATATGTAGATAAATATAGATAGATATATTGAACGAGTATAATTTCGTAGAAAACGTGAGCAAACTTCGAATTGGGTGACGAAACGTGGGACCAATTGACCCCGACGACACCTAATTGTCAATTGACGAGCGACGTTGCCGCGTTAACCTCTCCTACTGTTATACGTGTATGAACGTTCATGTTTTAACGCGTCACACAATACATATATAATTTATCACATGAACGTAACACAAATCCACAGTGAAATCCAATAATGGTCGAAATAAACTAACATCACACACCCTACTTTATTTTTATCTTATTTATCAATATCAATATTGTATTACTTCAACATATATTTATCCTCAAAAAGATTAGATGAACACACAAATGTCAATCTGTATATAACAATACGAAAAACCATTTCATGTTGGATATGTCTCGAAACTAGAGAAGAAACTCTACACAAATGAGGCTCATGGGAGTGATTTGCCCCTCTCGGACTCATCGAATTCCATTGGGATAACACATTGTACATAATGGTATATTCGTAGTCTAACAGGCTGGCACGACTCCCACAACACACAAAAAGAAATTCGTTGAAGCGCAAATCGCACGCGGCTTAATACCCAACGGAGCCATTTCCGCGTGATCCAAGGATTGGGTGATTGAAGCTCTGACGTTGTGCGTCATCACACACATACACACATACTCATACAACCAGAGAATGAAAATATACAAAGTCAATGGAGAGAGTGAAGTCGAAATGGATGGATGAATACGGTTTATTATTATGCCAAAACAGTAACTTTACCAATGGCACTATATAACAAAGTACAAAGTACTGAAGAAATTGAAATAAAATTGCTCAATGGAAAACAACAAAATGGAAAATAATATTATAAACTATTTTTATTGAGAAACATTTCAAAATGTCTGTGGAATGATAATTCCGGCATTTAAATCGGCGATGAAATTATAATTATTCCTAATGATTATAAAACATTATAATACTAATGATTATTACATCATTTAAATAATCTAGTATAATTATTTATCAACTTGTAATTCAATAGTGTCTGTGAAAGATTGCATAGCATAAAACAACACACACCAACATGATGAAACGTATTAAATGAATATTCAGTAATTTAAATTATATTCACTCAAAAAATGTTGACCTTCTCACCAACACCATATAATAACTGACAAAAACATTCTCCTGTAAAACCCAAACTCTCATACAACTCAGTGCAACGAAAAAAAATTTTTTAAAAAATCAAAACAAACAATACAAAGAACAGCAAAATACCACTAATATTATCATAAAAAGATTAAATAACACAGCATACTTTTGTCACGAATATCAAACTCCACCCAAAACAAGAAAAGAAAGATGAATCTGAAGAAAACAATATAAAAAAAAAAAAATAACAACGCGAAGAAAGTGAGAGTGAGTGGAGGAATGTAAAGTGACAGATGGAAGTGAAACACATTTCACGATAATAACGATGACTTTCAAGGACGACACAGGGCTGTAGATATGAAAAAGGGGGAATGATATAACAAGAAGTAAAAAGGAAATATTTTTTAGAAAAGCAATGAAAAAAAAAATTCATCTGGCCATACATATATACACCAAACCAAACAGGAAAAAGAGAGCGGAAGGAGAGTGAGAACGAAAGTGGGGAGAGGAAAGATAGAGTGGCGGGGGTTATATACGCCCAATTGGAGAAAAGCCAAAAGCCAGTCAAATCGTCGAGTAATTATACGGTACTCTATTCTTGCTGGGTGAATTTAACCCGTGCCAGGAAAATGTAGCATGAAAAGCCTCTCAATATCATATATATGCTCATATTCATATATATATATATCTATATAATCACTATTGTCCTATTATAAACTTGAATAACGAAAGAAATATCTACCTATACGTAGGTCTTTTAGCAGTTGAAATGAGAGGGTACTCGAATTATTTCCAAATATGAAGAAAAAAAAAGAAGAAATAACCAAACAAAAACACAATAAACCACAATTGGAAAAAAATCAAATTATAATAACAAGCAAACTTTAAAATACGCTAAAAAAGAAAAAAATTACTAACAAAACTTCAAGAAACATATTCGAATTATTGTTCAATATCAGCATTAATTCAAATGAATGTACCAACAATTGAAACCCTCAACAATGCATAATAAATACATAATGTCGAGCCTCAATATAATTCATCAAAAGCTTTCACGTCAATATTTAAACACGGTCGTTATTGAAATTTTCCAATTTCACATAACTATGATGGTACTTGGACATTATTCGTAAGTTTAATGGTTGTATGAAGCACAACATGGTACTAAAGCAAATGGATAATTAAGACCCCGCATTATAATATACAAAAAGAAGATAGAAATACGTATACCATCAGCAACACCACCATCATCATATAATGTATGATCAAAGTCTCTAACAAGCTCTACGTTACAAATAAAAAAGAATAGGAAAAAAAAAGAAAGACAAACTATTGAACATCCAGTGTTCACATTGTGAATGAATGCATAGACACAAACACTATTGAAATGGGAATACATATCATTATTTATCACAAAGGTTTTAGTGAGGTTGGACTATTTTGACATTGAAAACAAAATAAAAGAAATATACTGACGACTCTAGCAAGTTTGTGTGATACTGTGGTGTACACATGATCAATATTTTTATTATTGCCAGATAAAGTGTTTGGAAGTGTACAGAAACACACTACGAAATATCCTATGCATTATTTGTGTATTTGTGTTATCCTGTGCAGTCATGAGGGTAGGGACGTGAGGTGGAATAAGAGCCTTATCATCGGTGAGGTTTTTTCAAATGACACGAGGAGACGAACGATGGCGGCAACGGCAGCATAGTAACACAACTTGTGAATTCGAAGTGAATGTGCATGTATGTGTGTGGCCATTTTGCTATTGATAGAGTGCTTTACAATGCGTCCTAGCGATAAGCCTATCAGCTGGTACTGTGGTAAAACTGCGCTACAGCGACCAAACACGACGACGACGACGACGACGACGACGGTGACATTTTCTCTACATGTATATGTAATGGCTAAATGGATTCTTCAACGATAGCAAATGTTATACAGAGTTTTGGTTAACAGCAGCCGCGTCCATGAAAGAGAAAAAAAAACAGCATCGACGGAAAAAGAAAAATATGACAAATGAAAATACTACAGGAATTCAATAACTGGCCATCGACACAATAAATTGATGTTTTTATCTACTGATTATTAAATAATTGAATATTTTTAATTATTTCTGCAATGTTTATTTATTTTTTTGTTTTGTTATTAAACATCTGAAATAAAAATACTGTTGACAATTGACATACAATTATCCTAATGGTTTTTTTTTTGTTTTATATATTTGTTCTAATTTGATGCAGCATAAATAGAGCAAATGTAGAATGGGATATGGCAAGAAATGTCCACAAAAATATGTGTGTGAATGTATGCGTGCGTGTGTGTATGTTTTGGTGGTACTTTCAACGATGATCTACAAACTTTACCCCACTTGACCCAACAACGTTTCTACTTTTGTTTTTTTCCTAACGATGACGTGGATAGGTGACACTTCTCGCTTTTGAATTCCATATATGTTCTCCTCTACTTTAATTTTTTTTTCTCTCTTCCCCCGACATCCTCTCACTATTGTTTGACATGGCAACATATGCATATACATAGAATTTCGTTACAATTCTTTTATCTAACCCGGCACAAGCTCCAAGCAACGATTTCACTGAATTATTTACGGCACCAACTGAATTTTGATAAACATGCAAAAATATGGCAGAACAGATAAATCCGTTCATTTCAAAAGCGGAAAAAGAAAGAAATTGAAACAACAAAAACAAGAAGTGAAAATGAAACAAACAGAAAAAAAACTGGAATATCATTTTGAAAATATAAAAATGAAATAAAAGAAAGCGGTGTCAATGATACGACAATTCTATTATTATTTTCATCAAAAATTGTTATATTGGAAAAAACTTTCACGTGCTAAAATTATTTTCCAAATTGTACGTTATTCGTCACGCGCGCGTCAATAATAAGGGTGACGTATTACATGTTGGTTTGCAGCTAAAGCATCTGCGGGCCCCCCTTCTTCCATCTTTTGTGCTATGCACACGAATTTCTACCGTTCCTTTTTCATACAACAAAAAAAATAATTTGTGAACACCGACAACGCCAGTGTTAAAACTTTCTTTCTTTGTTCTCCAACACATGCGCACGCCGCAGAACTGCTTATTCTTCAAACATTTTCTTGGTTCTCTCTACAATAATTTACCAGTGAAGTGAAAAAAGGCGAAAAAAAAAAAAAAAAAATAGAGAAACATTACAAAAAAAAAAATGAAAAGCTTTTATCGAATATTTAAAAGCACATTCGCGTTCTACTTTTCGCCAGTTTCTTTTTTTATTCCCGAGTAATATTATACGATGAGGAAATGAGAAAAAAAAAGTGTGAAGACCATATAGGTATATTGTTAAGGGGTGAAAGAATTATTCTAAATATATTTATTTTAGCTTCAGGCTTCGATCCGTCCACCAACTAACCGCAAGAAATTTTTTCCTTCATCATTTCCAACCCTTTTGTTCTTTTTTTTTTCCTCATCGATACTTCACTTAGCGCCCAGCGATACCATTAAACAATTGATTATTTATTATTGTTGATTTAATAGAGTGAGTTCTACCCCTCTCCATACACGCATAATGAATTTTTAATACTATTCAACATTGAAACATGGCACATAGGTAATAGCACAGTAGGAGCTAACTAAATGAATTCACGCAGTGAAATATCTCCACCATTGAACCAAACCATGACCCGAATAGTTTGGGAGGCGTGTAAATATACCTTCGATTTGATTACGAGCGTACGCTGTGTGCGACGTTGCCAGAAATAAACCGCAGAATTGTGGGTGACTATATGAACGTAACTAAAAAAAAAGCAAAAAATCGAACTACTCGCTACAATAAAGCAACTCGAAAAAAAAAATAAAAAAAGAGAAATAGTAAAAATAAAAAAAGGGAACAGTGGAGAAAACAATGAAAGAAAGAAAAAAAAAAGTGATACAAAACGCGAATAGGGTGAAATAGGGGTGGAAAAAATTTTTTTTCTCTCCAACAAAATGACTATCGATCGTCGTTCGTCGTTATATACCATTTACACATTCCGTGACGGTAATTGCTTTCAGGAATTCATGTGTTACGCCTGACGCAGTCCTTCATATATTGAATTGCTCACCCGAACAAGTAAATAGCGTGCACAAACATCATTGGCACGTGTGCCAATAATATAACAATGTTTTTCAGGAAATTGAAGATAGAGGGAAGAGATAATTGATGAATAATAAATGCTATTGTGTTGTTATAGTTTTTTTTTCTTAACCTATTTTTCTTTCGTTGCATTGACATCAAAGGGTCGATTTTCATGTCAACGTAGAGTCTATGTGGATAAGGAAACTGATTATACACCCAACAAACTATAACTATAACTTTACGAATATTAAACTACTACAACATATAGTGAAAACAATATCATTGTAAATAGTAACAACAACTCATATAAAAAAATTTTCACAGTGTAAATATCAATGTATAAGTCGTTGAAAAGTTGAGAGACAGCTGTGTGCATTGCACACACCTGCCCTGTTCTCAATGGGCAGACGACAACACCTTTTTCTTCCCCAATGTGTACATATACTTTAGGGCACCTCCTAAATCCCAATTCTATTTCCTAACGGAAAATATTTCTTCTCTATACCTACATACATATATATATATATATATATATATATCTACACGATAATCTCTTTGTTCTATCTCCGACTATATTATTCTCTTCCGTCTTTTCGCACATGAATGCATCAAATATTCTCTCATATAAATTCACTGAATACACTTTATACTTACAAATTATAATTCCAAAACCACCTAAGCCAAGGCATATACGTACGCATAAATCGAATATATCTATGTCACTGAATCGATATACAGCGATTACCAAATGTAAATTATTTCCATTCAAACATTTGTCACTGTATCTTTTTTTGGAAGATGAAATTATACAGAAACAACAAGTAAAAGGAGAAACAGAGACAAAAAAAACGAGTTAGTCCGGATATATTCAACAGGGATCCCACAGCGAAATGAAAAAGAAAAAAATAGTGAAGAATAATAATCATGAAACAGAAAATAAAATACGTTTGTAATTACTTGTTTATTTTATAACAAACATCACGATGATGTAACGCCACAATACTGAACTATGTATGCAAACATGTAATCATCATTATTTAAAAATACATTTAATTCAATGTACAATAATAACTTTGAAAAAATATTCGAAACAAAATTAAATGAATTCGCTTTCAGTTTTTAATGTTACATAACTCTAGAATCGTACGATAAAATTATTTGGTTAATTTTGAAAGAAATATCATGAATATACCATAGACAAATTATAATTTCCTCTCTTATAATATATATCTATATAAGTATATATATTATGAGAGAGACATGAATTTTACCAAGGCCCTAATGGCGTTGGCACCACTGCCACCATCACAACTGGCGAAGGTCGCTTAACCTTGAGAATGCGCAACTAGTGACTCTCCACGTGGTGGCTACGAACTTTCCTATACACCGGCAGCCATCAATCGTGAGGTTTCAAGTGGGGATAAAACGAGGAGGATTTGAGGGGGCGAGTAGAAGAGAGACGAAGTGGAACTGAAGGTGAGGGTAGAAGAACGTGAGTTCTGGAAACCTGACTACCCATCTTTGAAAAGGAATTCTCTCTCACTCTTTCTTCCATTCCTTTCTTTCACATACATATAGACAGAGACGATGTAATATATGAGCAGCAGGTAAACCCCACGTTCTTACTTTTTCTTATTACTCTCCCCTCTGTATTCTGCACAGAAACCTTCGCTCCCTACTTTCATATACCAACTGCTTTTCGTTTCTATACGATACGAAACATATAGAGACATATAAACACACACAAACGCAAATCTCATCTTTTTCCATGGTGTGTCCTCTTTCATTCTCATCCTAAAAACATCGAGTCCATTTCAGTTTAACTCATGCCAATCTCAAGGAGGCACAATTTTTTTTATCACATTCACTCTGCTAGTTATTCATTCACACACTCTTTCTGCATACCATTTGCTATATTATAATATTGTTTTGCTATTGACTCGTTCATTTGTCATATCATGTTTATTTAACCAGCTTATTTATATGTGATTACATCATATGTGACTTTTATCTTGGGGTTTCTATTGCACAAAGAATCTTGGTAGCCTCAAAACACAGAATTATATTTTCCCAATGTATAAAGAAGAACTGATTGAATAACCTAAGAAGAAATATTACTTTATTCATAAATAATGAGGTAATGAAGATCTTGAGAATACACAATGGTTCAAAGATGTGGAAAATTCCAGACACTTTGCCTTAATTAACTCGATACAATTGAAATTTATTTTCGATCTACTGCAATATTAAATTCAATATTAGTCTGGCATTTTAAATGAACCAGCAGTTCTCATTCCTTCATGTTGAATGATACTTCAGAGAGAATATTCAATGCTTAAAACATTTCTACTTTTAATTTTTCAATTTTTTTTCTTTTCTTCTGTAGAAAATGTAAGACAAGATTGAATTGACAAGAAGACAAGTTCCAGTCTCAAGAGAGAATGATAAAGAAGTGAATGATTAAAGTGAATTCATCCTTGGAGTAGACAACGAAGAATGGAGGAGTAAGAAAAAGAAAACCAGAAATTGGAATGAATGAAAATAAAATTAATAAAAAAAACATCCGCCATATTTTCTCCGTTTTAAAAATTATACATCCACTCTCTTTCTTTTTTTTTCTCCTTCAGCAGATGCTGACGAATATATATTAATAAGAAGCAAGACATGATGAGTAGTGCGCCAGGGACGCACAACTTCTCATGCCCAAGAAGAATCAACGAACAAAAGCTTTTAATGTTTGAATGTATAGTACATACACAAATACGAGTGAACACAATACATTGGGGATCAAGAGAAAACCGGTTAACGGTCGACCAAGTTTGCAATAGCCCTCTTCTCTACCTTCCAACATCGGATCACGGCCACACTAACCCAATGTATAGGTAGATACACAGCACATGACCTTGAAGTGACACGAAAAGAAATATATTTGATATTTCTCCAATGTGGAGAAAGAAAAATTCTCCATTACATAAAATCGATGACGGAAGAAAAAAAAATAGAATAATGTAAATATTGAACAGTTATAATTCGAGTAGATGCGTGAACAAAAAAAGTAAAACAAAAGAAAAACTAGTCGCGTGTCAACAGTACGTTGTCCCTAAGCTTTCAAGGTTCTAGTGTGTGCATAGACATATACATACAAAAAATCAACGAGATGTGAGTATGTGAAGCGGTTGGCTTGCTATATACATACTCAGTGCGCCTCGCCTCGTTTGAACAAATTTACGCGATGGCACACCTATTACATTATATCCGCAACACATATGAAAAAAATGGCAGCATGAAAGCTGTTGTAAATTGCACACCATTTATTACATGACAATTTATAATTATTTCAAACATTTCCCTGTCTTTTTCTGTTTCATTATTTTTCTCTTATCAAGCAATGCAGTGACGTCGTATTATATACGCGTGCTCGTAACAGACATGAGAGTTTATTATTCTTTTTTTCTCTGTTTCATTTTTCTTATTTATGTCTCTGTTTTTCGTTTTTTTTTTATACTGAACAAATATTTGTATCGGAATATCAACGAGTAGCTACAGACATGAAACACACTCGTGGTATACGTTGGATTTAATTTATGTACCTGTTACAATGTAAACATCACGATAACTATTGCGTAATGTGATTGTAAATGAAAAATTCTCAATGCATTGTTGTAGTAGTTGAATGAAAAGAAAAAAAAAATCATAACGCTAACTGTGGGAAAGATATTGCTGTGAATATTGCATTATTGCAATTGGAGTATCGTTGGTGTATTATTCATTGGGAAAATTGTGTTGCAATGAGATATTTTCTTCATATCGATGCTTTGCTCAGTGTAGATAAAAATTACTGTTATTTTTTTTTAAATTTAAAACCCATTAGAATTATCTGTATATGTAAAATATTTAAGTTTTATATGATAGAAATTCCTCACGTGTTGAAATATATTTTATTCCGACAATAAATTCTACTGTAGGGGCCTGGGGTTCTAGGTAAAAATAAATCGATTATTTCCTGGAAGTTGGGAGAGGAATAATTTTGTGGAAACATCGACCAATTTCCCTACAAAGAGTCGCGTGTCTTTTTGTCATCAATGTATTCTAGTTGTTAGGATGAAGACTATAATGACAAAACTTTTGGTAAATTAAGCTTCCCCTTTCATGTGAAATTGTGTCAACATTATTTCCTTTACAAATGTAATGAAGAATCATGAAAATTATATTGGTGATCCTAAATAGAACTTCCGGTATGAGAAAACTGTCTATGAAAGATGAAAAAAAAAATTCGGCATATCATCTGCCTTTATTACAGAGAAATACTTGGCTCTGAGAATTCCATAAAAATAAACAATTGTATTGAAATAAAACAAATCGAAATATAAATACGATTAAACGTGCTCATGGGCAAAAAATAGCGTTCGCATGACCACATTGTACATAATTCGTCGTGCGTTTGCGCGTGCGAAAGTTACCTATATACATATAAAGGAAAAAGCGCGTCGAATGTCTCTGAGCATGCGCATTGGCGATGACGCCCGGTGTGTTATGTTTGCCGGTTCACACCAGAAACACGCGTTCAGCAATTAAACATTTTATATCTTTTCTTTCACCCATAAATAACTACTATACGAAACTTTAAGTTGCACAATAAAATTATACACAACAAAATGAAAGAAATGAAAATACGAACCAATAATCTGTGGTAGATGTTTACGTTGAATGTATTTCCCTCGCTCCGTATCAAATGAAAAATCCAGAAATTTCTCCGTACAAATTTCAATGTGTAAACAGCAAAATAACGTCCAGTTGCAACAATCACAAAAGTAAACTGAATTTGCGAAAGGAAAAACGCGTTGTCTCACACTCCCGTAAATTCAATCAATTTTTCACAAGGCACATAAAATTCCAATTCACTTTTGTCGTCAAGTTTTCACGAATCTCAAAAGTTGAGAGACAAATTCTGTTTATATATAACAGAACAATAGCAATAAAAATTCAATTCAAGTGTATCAATACTCAAATTAAAATGAAGAAAAAGAAATTAAAAAGGCGAACACAATTAAAATAACGCGCACTAACAAACACACCTGAACAAGTACACAGTTTAAAAAAAAAACTCGACGAAGCAACACGTTACTCGTTCTTTTTTCTTCTTCAAATCAAAATAATATAATAAAGTAATATGAAGAATATAATCTTTGCGTGCGAGACTCAACGACGCAACGCCCCAACTGACTGAATAGATTGAGAGAACGGCGCGATGTCGACGATGAAGAACGAACACACGAGAAGTGTAGAAACGTAAAGGGAGGGATGTGCTCCACGACGCGTCTGTCAAGCGGTCGACGGCGCGTTTTCGAATATAGTGAGGTTATGGATGAGATATATATATATATGTATTGGGTAGTTAGGTATATACGCACGAGAAACCCAACCGACACACACCACAAAATGCGCACAATTCTGATTCTTCTTCTCCCTTCTTTTCCCTTCCTCTCCCTTTTTTTTTCTTTTTTTCTCTCTCTTTCTACCACAACACAATTCTCCCGCTACTTCTCAACTCTCGATTTCCGTTTCTATATACCGACATATACTCGTCTGCCCAGTTGTATATATATATATATGTTAGCCTTTGTCCTTGCGAAACATTCAAAAATTCTTTCGATTCAAAATATGACTTTCATTTCTCGCCGCTCGCACTTTGTCCAACTCACAAACAGCCTACAAATATTATTTATCTTACCAATTTTGCATTAACAGAGTGTTGGAATTTAATTTGGAAAATAATAAAAACTTAAAGTGGAAGAAAAGCGGAAAATTATACACGCAATAGATGGAATAAAGTTGTGTAGGCACGCCACGAGTAGAACGACGCTAAAACTTCGCCACGAGTCGCAACGATAGATGGCGGGAAGGGAGTGAGAGAGAGAGAGCGGGATAGAGAAAAGTATAGAGTGAGAACGCACCACCAATTGGCGATGGGGAATAGGTGGTAGAGGGGAGCCACAATAAGGACAGAGAACGATTGAGAGTTAGTGACGACGAGCGTGGTGTGTTTGCCTTTGTATGCGACAGAGTGAAACAGTCGAGAGTGTTTGAACACATGAGAAAAAGTAAGAGAGATAAAGGGAAAGATGTATTGAGTGGAGCGTTTTGCCGCACACAAGAAAAAGAGACGGTATATAATAAGGGGAAGAGTGTCTATACACTCTACGATCTCTTTAACCGACAACGAAGGTGGTCGTAAACGAAAAAGTGGGGAGAACAGGCCAACTGCGAACCGGCAATTCTGTCGATTCGGATTAGTTCGGTGTCTACTCGGTAAGGCTCGATGATTGTCGGGTATTTTCGTACGACACACGACGTATTTCGTTTCGTCGCACTTCGTCATACTCTCCCCCTCTATTCCGTACATTGCCGCTCCATGTGTCGCTTGTGATTCGTGCACGCACGTGCTCCCCCACACTCGAGTTGATCGCGTGTGAGTTTAACATTCGCGACGATCACGATGGAAATGTATATGTATATATGAATACTCACTCGTGGCGCGACGACGAGAGCGAGAGAGAGAGAGAAGTGTAGAGAAGAATAACAAGAAAAAAAAAGGAGGAATAGGATGAAGAAAGAAAAAAAAAAAGGAAAGGAAATGAAAGAGAGCAAGTGAGATAGAGGAGAAAAGACCTTGCCCACGTTGTGTGTTGTGCCGCTGCTGAAAGCCTTCGGGCGCGTCGTGCACGGGTTCTCGGAGCGTTGCCTTGTGGCCCCCATCGCACCCGTTGCCGCGACCGCCGCCAGTCGTTTGTGTTGAAGAAAAGAAAGCCATGGGCGTCGAAACTTGGTGGCTGTCTGCATATTATTATTTTTTTTTCTTTCGCTTTTTTCATACATATTTTTCCACCCTTTGCATATACATTGCCAACGCCACATGATGACTATACAGTGTGTAAATGTTTACCTGCAAACATAACCACTCGTATATTCATAGCATTGTACTATTTATTTATTTGATTCATTCACTTAGTGTGTACAACGTGGTGATATTTCACCATGACAAATAATCATTGAGTTGGGACAAATATAATTTGATACAATAGTATGACTTCATTGTTATGTATAAATTGGAATTTGATGTGAAAATTTATTGCAGAGAAAAATATTTGTCGACGCCAATGGGACGAGAGTCTTGGCGCGTTGCATCTGCGAATACTACAATGATTGGAGCACGTAAACTTGGGGGGAACCACACGCGCGCCACGGCCGCGTTCTCTCTCTGACGCAAGAACAAAGCACACTGGCTTTCTCACATATAAGTATAAAAAAAGAAATATATATATATATACATATGGATACTCATACGATGTCATTATAGACGCTCGATGCACAAAGAGCTGTAGGTACACTCAATAAATTCTCACATGTGGAGAAATAAAATTGTTCGAAATTGCCTTACATCATTTCTATCCCTCAGATACAGAAATTCTTTTGTTTCCACTCTCTCTCTCTCTTTCTCTCTGTGTCTCTGTTTATTATTTTATCTAGCTTTCTTTTGAGATTTCTATCATAACCACAGAAAGCTCTTTCTTATGTATATGTATGTGTAGTACACTATTTCCGATGAAAATAAAATTCTATCGTGTCATGTTATCTAAAATTCAAAGACAAAGGCGCATAATTCCATATCTTATATGAAAGGATATTTTTACTTCAACTTCACTTTACAGCCCCTGTTGAATGAAAAGGAGACACGCACTACAATAGCAAAGTTATTGAATTCGATGCTTGCGTGTTTGCTGCTAACTTCCGCGGGATATATGTTGTATACTTTGAAATATTTCCATTCGGCATGAGTCAGTTTGCGTAAAGAGAGGCACACGCGTGCATTGTACATCTACGTTTACCAACTACATCACATAAATCTATATGCAGTGTATATTCTCTTTCAATTCTCGTTCTCGACATCATGTTGATGTTATCGGCAGGTGTCTACTGATATCTCAGGAGGGAAATTCTCTATGCCATTGTTCATCGTTCTCTCGCTACTTCCCATGCAAAACTCTCTTTTGCTCTTGCCTCCTCTCTGTTTCTGGCAACCAGTAAACCCACAGAATCGATCGAGGCGGTGGGGGTCTTATCACACTACGAATATCGCATACGAGAGAATGTCAGAATATGCCGAGGCAAAGAAAGACAGAAAAGGTAAACACAAAGAATTTACGAGTGTGAAAAACAATTTACTATCCCCATGAGTTCTACTTTTTTTTCTTTGTTTCTCTCACGTTTGTCAAATTTCTTCTTTCGTTCTTTAACAAAACGTGACCTCACTCAGTGTTTGCTTTTTCAATTGTCGCGGGATCTTTATATGTATTTATTTGATCAAAATATATCATGTTTATATTGTTTTGTGAGCTAAGTTGAGATTGAAATTTATTGAGTTTGTTGCATTTTAGTTGTGAAAATTATTTTGTAACTGTGGAAAAAAGCTTGTTTTCATTTTTCATTTAATATTTTTACTTATGTATTTATGATTGAAGCAGATTTTGATTCAGTAAAATGATATTCTACAGAAAAATTATTTTTCCATCACAATTTCATTCTTGTTGTCAGAAAAATTATATTTATAATAAAAATATCGTATTGAATTATTTTCATATTCAACATTGACGTTTAGTTATTCTATTTCCGCTATTTTCCTGCTCTTAAACATGCAACATCACGTTACACTATGTCACAGATAAACATAATTACCTGTGTGAAAAAAAAAGGAGACAAAAAGAGAGGATAATAGAACAAAATAACTTGATGAATTGTGCAATGTCTGGAGTAAAACAATTCCGTCGCGTGTAATGTGACGACTCATTTGAAATCGACCGGCCTACTTTACTTACTGGAACACACATTTATATTAGCATCAAATGAGAAACATTATGTTATACCACGTTTGTGTATACACATATGTGAATGTCTGTAAATATGTACATATATATGCGCACAAACGATCAATCAAATTATCAAGGCGTGATTGGAGAGCTTGATGGTCGTTAGGGACTGCCATTTGCATAACATAATAAACTCCTCCGTTCCGCATAATACCATTGGGAACATATCAAATGCTTTATATATATGCACATATATGTGTGCATACAATCATATTTTTTGAATGTCATTTCCACATACTATTACCCACACATCTCCTCTTCACATTAACAAAATAACAATTAAGTCTGTTTCAAGACAGTCCAAATCCAGAACAAAAAAAAGGAACGTACCAAACTACCCTTCAACATAAAGCAATTTAAACAATTGGAAAAATTCCAAAATTTTTTCATTCAAATTGGTTTCTTCTTTTTTAATTATCATTGCCACTTTACATCATCTCCAACTCTCTTTCAACTTTATTTTTTTTCGCCTCTTCATAGACAACTACGATAAGTAAAAAAAAAATATGTCAATATACATTTATTTTTATTCCTTCAGTCAAAGCTTATCAATGACTTAACGGCTATATTTGCGTACCATTGATGGTATTCATAGGGTTATTGTCGATGGAGGTTTTATCTTCACTCGCTTGAACGGGCCAATATTGCGCGTAGAACGTGTTTCTCCATGCATGTATATATATATACACGCACGAAGCTTGCCAATACATACCAAGAGGGTTGTCGACGCGAATACGGGACTAACATATACATATATACATACATCTATACATATCCATATTCACAATACACATACATATACATATATGGGGGGGTTGATGGTGAAGGCAGGTTCTCGGTTGATCGGATTTTGCATAGGAAAATTTGCATTGAACGATGCGGATACGCGAGTGCGGGTCAACGCTCGCCATATACATGAAGAGCAGACTTTCACACGACTACAGAGGGAGGTGAAGAGATTGCATGACGAGGATGAGGTATATCGCAGTAGACGAGGTGACGCAGGTTGAAGGATGATGGGAGGTGATGGCAGTGACGGTGGGCTTTGAAATTATGCGGGCCCACTATTTTCCGCCATCTCCACCAACCCTACGTTCTATTTACCGCGTGTCGGTAATATATTGACTCGATATCACGCACATATGTTCATTATATTCATACATCCACAAATATTTTATGTTTTATCCCACCAGGCATATTTATGTGTCTGTGTGGATGCAAATATCGTATTTCCAGTGGAGTATTGTGATCACGTCGATCATCGGGTCATCATTATGCGATACAGCAAGCAAAAGCTTTTCTCATTGGGTATTGTTATGATTAATCTTCATTATTAATAGCCAGAATGCTATTGTATATGTTTTAACATGTATATATACATGGTGGCGATGAAATGTAAAAGTTTCATGTTTTGGTTGAATTTTTTTCTCGGATTATAATGTAACAGATGTAATGGTTTCATCGTTGGAGCTTTTGTGAAAGCAGGTCATTAATCTGCATACGAATATTGCTATCGTGAATGTTCATATGTATATTCAAATGTGATTATATGCTTGCATATGTGCCCTTTGGCTCTTTTCAATTTCAGAATGTATAATATATGTTAGAATGTGTGTATGTATTTTTGATTGCATTTTATGCATAAAGATTAGTAATAATGTACACGCTAGAACGTGGTGGAATTAATAATGATGCAGATTTGAGTGCTTGGAGAAAGTTTTGAGTGGATTTTTTTTTATTTGTATTTTTTTTGATGGATTTTTGTTACTGGAGTACTATTGTAATATTATTGATTGACAGTCGAATTTATTTTTGAATTTATTGTGATTTTATAAGAGTCTTGTAGCAGATTGTTAATTTTTATCGGAGAAGTGATTGAAGCATAGAAAAGTCAGCTTGGACAATTTGTAGATAAAGAATATTTGAGTTGGAATAGTGATATGAGTAAAAAAAAAGGAATAATTTCCTTTAATCAATTATCTGATAATTGATTTATGGTAATATATTAATGAGTTTCATGTTTGAACATATGACATTAAATTCTGATCAGGCTTCACTGTCATTTGGTAATAACTTATTCATCGTGACGTTTCATATGTTTTAATATTCGTCATGCTAAACATTTAATTAAGTTCGAGTTGTGTGAAATTAATTTAACTTTGTTTCACTTGTGACGCAATTTTTCCCTGATCAGAGATAACAATGAAGTTTATCTACGTTATTGGGATAATTCAGCATTCAAGTACTAAATATTAAAATTCACTTGAAATGACAAATTAAAAAAATTGATAGAAAAGTTTCCTACACATATAAGCGCTTTCAGCATTGTTCAATGTCGAAAATGCATATTTTCACGACAACACACGATGCATAATATTTTTCATCACAATTCATGAATATCAACAATGAAAATAATTGTTATCGAAATGTCCACGTTCGACGTATAAAAAATAACCACAATAAATGTCTTGTGTACAAATTCCCAATTATTATACAAAAATTGACATGGGAAAGCTCAATTGAAAAACCGAAAAAAAAGAAGGAATGAATTGAATTTTAAAAAAGATGTGAAATGAAATTGAAAAGCATTTGGGTATTTTTATTTTGTTTGGTAGAAAAAAAGATAAAATCCAATATGAACAAATCTCGGTATGTGTGGTTGGTCGATGGGGGTAGAAAGGAAGGTGAGGGGTGAGTCTCGTTAATTTACGCGGAAAGAACTCGCATAGCCTATATATGTATAACGCCTCATCCATTTTAATTTCGGTCTAACGCTTGCAGCGTCTCCTATCCTATCCATGCACTCGGTGCGCGTTGTATAGTGAGAGAGGAAGAGAGGGTGTATCGTTCCACCGCCGCAACAACCCCCTCGGGTCGTCTAGTGCGATGAACGTGTATACGGTTAACGCTCGCGGATGCATGGAATTTTTCATTAAATCGCTGCGCGGCGCGGCACAGCCATTGCACGCTTTACCATATCTCCCATCCTCTCACTTTTCCCTCTTCCTACCTCTTTAGTAGTGTATAATGATGCATCAGACTGCTGCTATAACTACTATATCCATATGTATATGTATATGAGTGTATTTGTGTGTACACAATATATATATTTGTGTGCAATTCGCCAGTCAAAAGATTTGTATCTCTGCAGTAAAGCATTTGTGAAACGGTAAATAAACTTCAAAAGACGTCATATGAGTTATTGAGATCACAAGAGATAAAATGTCGGATAAAAACTTTTGAAAATAAAAGTTTACTTGATAAAATTATAATACTGGATAAATAGCAATGTAATTCTTTACTTGGAACATTGTGCAAGTGAATTATCGAATGAAAAATTTTCACTTTAAAAAAAGGAAATGAGATGCATTAAGGGAAAAAATAAATTTTAAAGATTTCAATCTCATCGGATAAATGTGATTTAAGGGGATTTTAGTAGTTTTATAGTGAATAAAAATTTAGTTCGATTCTAGATATTCATTATTAAAATATTATTCTGTGGCAGATAGTGAAGCCACATTTTTCTTATGCAAAGCTTTTCCTTCTTCCGAGGCGGAAATAAATAATGATTATTATAAAAATAGCAAAAAGGAAACTAATGATTAAGTAATACAATATCACTTGAATTAAATTGAATATTTGATGAAAATTATTTGCCATTTGTTGCTAAAAGTAATACATTTTCAAGTAGGTATCACAGCGAACAATTATCAAAGAGTGAGAAGTGTAATGAAAGAGTTACGAATGACGATAAAATCAGTGTACATTTGGGAAAGTTTTTGACTATCATTCGGCCGCGTATACTCAATTGTATTCAGTGTTAGAGAAATGTAATTAATTTGCCACCACATCTATTCATGTTACAGATCCGCGAGTTCACTATCAGATTGAGTGAGAGTCAGAGGGACAGAGAAAGAGAGAAAGCGTGAGGCATCATCATTTCTCTCAATTCTACGAGGTAAATTAAATCCCGGATCTGCCACTCGATGCCTGAACTCGAGTCAACAAACTCTCAAGTAAGTCCTTTTGGTGATTGCATTCGAAATTGGTGTCTATATATATATTATATATATATACAGATCTATACATCTGAATATATATGTCTAAAATCTCATCGATAAGACCTCGTTCACTTTCCTCATTGACCCTTCATTCGCACAAATTTGTTTCCTGATAAAATTTGCGCATGTACTCGGAAACTCATCATCAAAAAGAAAAAAACAAAATAAGTGAGGAAATCAATGAAATTACTGAATAAATAGGAAAATGGAGAATTATTTATCAAATGATTGTATACTACATTTAATATATTTGCTGATATTCAAGATTATTTTTGTAGATGTTCGTCATTTAATTCCTTTCCTTATCAACAAACTGCGAATTATCTGTCTCGACAATGAACAGAAATGAATGTGCTACAAATATGTTTCATAATCAAGTTCATCTATGTGGCATTACACAGTTGACGTATGGTTATATCACAAAATTACGTGTATCAGTATTGCAAAAAGCAATATACATGTATAAAGAGCTTAATTGAAACTTTTGCTGACAATGTTCACTCACACAGTTAGCCCCCAGTGTGCGTATCAACAATGCTGTACTTAATTATCCGAATTTGTAAGTGTAACAAGTTACAGAGGCTGTTTCAACAACCACCACGAGCAGTCGTGAATCAACGTCGATCGGGTTTTATTGAGTTGAAAATATTCTTTTATAGTCATCAGTTTCTATAATAATCCATTGATATAATATAAACCTATATATCATTCTACATTGAGTGATAAATAATAATAAATTGTGTGTGACTTAACTCGAAATTAGAATATAATTTTAAACTCTTATGGTCTTTTATTGTCATTACAATGTATCATTGTTTGTGGTTGATATCATTGTTTATTTGTATCAGAGCTGTAACGAATGAACCCACAGTGCGCACTAAATTTGGTCCAATTCGTGGCAAATGGACGACTACCAATCGTGGTCTGACTGTTGCTGCTTACCTTGGAATTCCTTATGCTGAACCACCAGTAGGACAACTTCGTTTCAAGGTGAAATAACGAATCTGCATTTAAAATAATTTTTTTCAAATGTGCTTGTGTGTGTATCATCATCAACTATTGATTTTATCTACTCAATTTTTATTTCTTTCTTTTCCATTCATATATTTATCAGAACACGCAGCCATGGAAACAACGTTGGATGAATGTGCATAATGCAATAGACGATGGTTCAATATGCCCTCAATTGAATAGAAATATGGAAGTTATTGGAGATGAAGATTGTCTGTATTTAAATATTTTTGTACCACAGGTAAGAAAATTACGGAAATAATAACGTTGATGTGTAATTATATTGCTTGGTAAGACAATTTTCATGCGGGTGTGTGAAAGTTTTTATAATTTTTGCTATTGTTATGATATTTTGCAATTATGTGGTTGAAAAGAGTAACACGATCTCCATTGTCAGTGGAGGCCATAATGTAATTAGTGAAAAAGAGTCGAGGTCGCGCGCATGACAAATTACGCGGATAATTCATCCGTGATGGGTGGGAAGGGAGAACGAAAGAATCCTCAATGCGATAAAACGCTTGGCACATATAAATATGTATATATATATATATATATATTTATATATACGTAAACATTTTCTATATGAATATACCTTGGTATATATTATAATAAAATTGTGAGAGATTCGTATATGGAGTTTATTTACCTACACTTCAACGCAGACAAATACGTTTATAGAACGTATAAAAAGAAGGGAGGTAAATAAAACTGAATATAATCCTGAGGGCTTTTCCTAGATTTCTGCAAAAAAGAAACTACCAGTACTGGTATTTATTCACGGTGGTTCTTTCATTAGTGGAAGCAATAACAGTACTTTATATGCACCGGATTATCTACTAGATCAGGGAATAATACTTGTCACAGTCAACTATCGCCTTGGAATATTAGGTAATTGATAAACTCTAAAATTATACACCCACTGTGTACTAAGCTTAAATCAACCTGATACCAATTGTTGCTTATGTTTTTATACTCAACCATTTTTTCTCTTTATTCATGGTCAATCAGTGAACTAAGACATTCATATACACAGAATTCTAATGTAGTTCCCAGTTTTATCATTGTGTAGTTATGCATGGAAGTATAGTACATTTTTTCGTTTCAAACTTTTCAATAGTTTAAATAAGTCTGATGACTAAGATGAATAATTATAAAAATGGGGAGTAAATCCTACCAAAACATTTCAATTTAATATGATGAAAGTGAGTAGTTTTCATTAACGTTGTCTATGTAGCCAAGAAATCGAACTGCACTTAATTGAAACGACTTATCGTCTATCACTGCTTCCAATATTGTGTATAGGGTTTCTCAGTAGCGGTAACGAGGCTTCACCCGGAAACTACGGTCTGAAGGACGTAATCGAAGCACTATTCTGGATACAAGCGAACATTGAGGAGTTCGGTGGCAACGCAAGTTTGATAACATTAGCTGGACATAGCGCTGGAGCATCTATTGCACATCATCTTGCCTTGTCGAACCGTACGGAGAATCTCTTTGACAAGGTTATCACTCACTCGGGTTCAGCTAATGCACCATGGGCATTGCACACTCCCAAATCAATGAAAATGAGATACATTACAGTAGCAATTGAATTAGGTTGTGCCAACAATCGGAAGATTATGGAGATAAATGATCCGGATAATGGATCCAATATCAATCGTGAAAGTATTATTGAAGATGATAAAACAATTGTGGAATGTTTGAGAACGAAAAGTCTTAGAGAAATTACGAAGATGCTTACTTATTTTGTATGTATTGTTCAATTGTATCCAATCTTTTATATTTATAGAAATTGCTTGAAGAACTATTTCATTTTTTAGCAATTGTGGAGGGGACAATACCCTCAAATCAATTTTGGACCAACAATTGAACCCGAGGCAGAGGGTGCAATAATTACTAAACATCCAATGGTCGTCATTGAAAATAACGAATTCCGTGATATTCCTTGGCTATCTGGAGTTGTTACTCACGAAGGATATGCAGAATCAATAAGTGCGATTACTATTTTATTGACAATTTCAAATGGAATTTTCTGATTTATTCTTTTGATTTCTTTTATTTTTCAAAGATATGATGTTGAATAGCGAATTCCGTGATGAATTCCAAAATGAGTTTGAGGATGTGGTGTCATTTGCTTTGGAACAAGAAGAAATTATTGGAAATCATAGCGAATACGTTGAGGAATTGGTGAACTTTTATTTTCCTGCATCATCCATCCGTGAATACAATCTGAAATCGTTTATGGAAAATGTTACTATGGTAAAGGAGGAGAAGAAAAATTGTACCCTGTTTTAACATTTTGATACTTTGTCAAAGAATCAATTTCAGCAGACATTACGAAGAAATCAATTCTTTTTGCTTTCTATTCTAGATGATGACTGATGCATTAATTACATATTGGAGTATTGAAGCTTTGAGTGCACAATCGTCCATGATGAATTCAAGTGCATTCTTTTTTGAATTCTCATATGATGGGACATTCAGTGGCACTTTTGCTTATGGAACAACTGAGCACTTTGGTAAATATTTAGTGAAATAGAAATGACAGCTCAATGAAAATATAATAAATACAAATGTATATAAAAATTTTCGAGTAGTTTACCAACTAACTAATCTCTCATTTATAAAAAAATTTCAGGAGTTACACATGGTGATGATATGAATTATATATTTCCAATTTATAATAAAAAATTCGAGGATTTGGATCTCCACAACACACTCAATGATATAACAATGATCAATATTATGACAGAAATGTGGGCGAATTTCGTCAAAACTGGGTAAATAAATGGATAATTAGAATTCATTGAATGGAGAAAATTGTGAGTAATAAAGAGACATTAGACACAGTAGTGGAAGCATCATTTCCAATCAGATTAATCGTCTCCAGTAAATTGCTGGCTAGAAAAGAATTTTTCATCAATTGTCTATTTTTGTGTTCAGATGAAAAATAAATTTCGATTCTAGTGCAGATTCTAATTCCAGAATGCTCATAAAAGATTAGAATAATCGCGACTGGTGTTTTGGTTCAAAATAATTATGATAAATAAAATATCAAACGTAAATAGCTACGCGTCTGACGGTAGAAACGTTCAGTTAATGCATGTGTGTTTGTGGTTTTGGATGAAACAACGTGCTTAATTTAGTTTCGAATTCTCTCCATTCCGTTTGGCTGATCGATCAAACGATATCCGTCGATCTCCTTCATTTATTCACAGAATACCAAGCGCTCAACTATCACCACAGTGGCAGCCATATCAAGAGGATTTCCGATTCATGAGGCTCGGCATGGGAAGATCGCCGGATATTTTGATGGAGAATGACTTCCACCCAATGAGAATGGAGTTCTGGAACAATCTCATGAAATCAGTTGGTGCTCCAAGGGATATACTTTTTCCAGAAGCCATTCAAGAGAATGGGGATGATGATGATGCTCCAAATCAACTAATGAAGAACGCGACAGTGACAAGTGGTTCAGCTCAAGCGATTTTATATGACACACGAGTCATTTTTCTTCTTATAATTCGTTATTATATTTTTTAATTATTCAATTATTTATATCTCGAGTAGAGGAATAAATCAAATATTCCTGATGCCTATATAATCGCAAGGAAGAATAATAAACGGAGAAAAAATGATAATAATAATAATAAAAAAAAATATTTATATATGTATGTAAATAGAATTCAATTCCACCGAATGTGCATTTGCAGTATTTCAACAATTTTTTTCTCTTTTCTCTTCCTACTCAATTATTTACATATTTATGTAAAGCGTTGGAATAATTCCCAAATCCTTTTTCATTCCGGAAATTCGTGACAAACGAAGGAAGAAAAAAAAAATGAAAAGGAAAGAGAGATCAACAGAACAGAACGGAAATTCACAGTCTTGAAATGAACACAATTCCGTCGCTCAACTTTAATGCGAAATACCATAAAATACAGAGAGTAAGCGACTATTAATTATGTATTACAATCCTATTATAAAGTTCACTCTCTTCATGAACTTGATATGCTAAGTTACACACCCACCAGTTAAAATTCATAATCTACCAATAATTCTTGATAGATGATGCAAATATGCATGAATATGAATTGCTATTTAATTGTTGGTTTCGAGTAGAAAGACCTAGCAAGCTTTTCTATGCAATAGGTTAATTGACACTCCATGGACTCCGTAATTTTTTTTTATCCACCCCTATTTCTACCTTTCACTTCATCATCTCATTCTTCCGTCGATTTATTGTTATCAGTCGATTTGACCTGGCCAACGAGAGAATAAAAGCCAGGTTTTGTCACCAGACCTGATACTGATTGAACGAGGAGCACAACATCGATTTCAGGTAGAGTGAGTGTGTCCCCTTCGTCCCATTTGACTGGAATCGTAACGGCCGGGCAATTTGCAGTCGCACACGAGCTTTGGAAAAAAAGAGCGGAGAAAAAAAAATACAGCCGAACGATCAGTGTTTCTAGTTGGAAATGAATAGAAAAAAAGAAAGAATAGAAAGAGAAAAATGAACAATAGAGAGTGAAAGATAGAAAGAGAAAGCACGAAAATTTTTTTGCGATGAAGACAAAGAGAGTGAACATATAGGTATGAGAATGACCGTGAAGTAGATGGGTTTGTAGTGCAATGGTAAAAGGCGAGATAGAGAGTACATGGTAAAATGGCCCCTGGAGAGGGTTATTCGTTTGCGTTTACGTGAACATTCACGAGTGTTGCAACCACCGCCGTCGCTGTGCACGTTGAACAACTACGTAAACGTTATAGTGGACCACACACATACGTGCATATACACAGGTACATTGATTGACAATTTGCATAGACAAATAAGTTTGAGTTCTGATGAGGCGTGAGCGTATGTTTACATAACAGTCGAATAATTGTTTTCATTCGACAATTGAATGACCTCTTTTGGCTAAACAACATTCAGATACGTCACTGATTATATTCATGCTCGAAATGCAATCCAGATCCAGTGATGATGAAAAAAATTCAACAAGTATCGATAGCTTTCAACTTTATTATCAGTGATTTGAAAGAAAATTATTTACATCTTTTTTTTTCTCTCTGTCCAAGTCCAATCTCGATATGACACTACAACTCATCATTTCAGCTATGTCAATTTTCAGTATATGAACTTTCGAATTTTCTAGTTCAGTCATACACAGAACTATGTGGCTGTTATTGGACACAGATAGACAGGCAGAAAGAGAGAAAGCGTAACAGACAGCGCAATATACGAAGAGAAAACATGATAAAACCATGTTTTCCAGGCTCAAAAGCACCAAAGTCAACAGGAATTTCCAAGGAGTTACAACATATATTCCACCGATGCTAATAATCTTTCTATTGTAATAAATAGCATAACGAGAATAAGAAGAAGGAAAAAAAAGGAAAAGACGGAAGGAAATATTCGCGAACTGTCGAATCAAATGACTGAATAAAAATGTAAAAATAGGGAGGAATGCGAAAAAAAATTGGGCTGATTGATATGCATGGTAGGTATGGATAGAGGTAGCCGCATATAGCAGCAATACTACACCCATATATATAGAGCAGTGTGATGCATTTCCCGTACTTCGACGAGAGATGGAAATCAAGCATCGATTACGGGTGTGTGCGCGATACGAGGCTTGCACATACAGTCACTCTCGCGTCGCATGATAGCAGTTAGCTGGGTGCTAACGTGCGACTCGCACAATGCACTAATGCGACATATTGTTCGCGGCAGTAAAAATTGCCCCTCGTTACGGGTTACAATGCGAGTCAAGCCCGCCATGAACATGCACAGACACAGAAATCCATATACATACATAGACATTTACAATCGTCCCTTTCTCAACGTCAACTTATTCTGTCGTCTGTTGTCCTGCTGTAAATTTCACACTGCTACAATTCGTCACCATTATACACCTCCATCCATAAATTATAAATACAATTCACCAACAATTTTGATGAACTTCAACAAAGTTCGCTTGTCTTCGTTTTCACAGTTGCAAATGTTTTATGTATTGTGAATGTAGCGTTGCATTGAATCTGTGAATAAGTAACACCTGTAGTGCTTTCTTGTCTTATAGTTTCATCAACAAACTGCACAAGTTGGAATTCAATTGTAGCTTGGAGAAGAATATTAAGTGGATGATGAGTAAATTGACATGTCACTGATCGTTTGAACATCCAGCTGATGTTCAGATTTACAACATTTAGTGATATTGTTGATAAAATATTGTGCACCTAAGTATTAGTATTGTCTCGTAGGAAGTGACTTTCATTGAAATCAGGGATGCACCAGAAAAATTATGTCTCATTTGGTATTCTAGCAATGACATTGGTGAGCAACAGAATCACCGGCACAAACGTCATCATCATTTAGACAAGTTGTGACCCATCTTGATGCAGCATGTGTTTCTCACACGCCCATAACAATAACATGACAATATTCCGTCCAGAGATATTACGTTTAATATATGCATATCTACATGTAGACATTAGAGTAGTTGTGTATGTGCAGACTGGCTGGAGGACGAGGATATACGATAACCTGATGGAATTCGATTAATCGTGAAACGAGGCTCTTGGCCTAGAAACCACCAACAACATTCGCGTTACAGAAGTCTCATGGGAAATGGGGATAAGGGTTACGACATTATAATATATGCAGATATCCTTCCTCTTCCTTTTCGCAATGATGATAAAATTCCCTAGTGATGTGACCCGTACAACTTTCAGTCATGAAGAATAAAATAATAAAAATTATTTTGTTTTTATATCGAATATGATGTTCATTTATATACTATGATAATAATCGACAAACCAATGAATTATTGAGTAAAACTCATCACCATCATTCGAAGAATTATTTAGATAGTTGCAAACCTCATAGAATCAATAATTAATTATATAAATTCGCATCTACAGTTTAAAAATCGGATATTTAATTCAATTTCTTTCTCATTCAATTGATTGCGGACTATTTGGAGAATTCTCCGTCGATTGAAATACAGATTTGATTAAACATTCCATTTGCTAATTGAATGTGCGATTGTTTTCAATTAATTATCAATCATTCATTGTTTGTCAAAAATGTCGAGGAATAATTTTCAAAACTTTTCCAAACAATCTATCACTAGGTTATAGAGAGTCTTCATCAATAATCTTTTTTTTTTCTTTGCTAACAATATCGTATTCATTTATATACATATTTAAAATTCAAATATTCAACTTAAAAATGACAATTATAGGTTTTAACGTTTGTCGATAATCGAATACGGTCGTTTGTTTTGCAACCACGAAATTGGTCAATCAACATTGAGGGAACAAGTGCAACGTGTGCGCCTGCCCGCATCGACATCTTTTCCGGTTTGAAATATTGTCACTGGACACAACAGTGATGGTGCAATGGAAATGGATTCGACGAGAGAGTTTTCTGATGCGCAACGTTCAAATTTACATGAGTTGTATTCAACGTATATATATATATATATATAGCCGCTGGCGAGAGACAAAACAACGAGAACGTAACGTGTATGTACTGTCTATGTGTGACTATTGTATACAGACAAAGGTATTTAAATTATACATATATGAATAAGCCCTGGGATTTCATCGCTCTTCGTTTCTGTATCACCCAACGCATATTCAATGTATTGTGTATTTGTATTTTCGCGGATATTTTCGATACACGAACCCACCCGTATTTCATGCATCGTAGCATTTATCAAGGGCTCGATAAAAAAATAAAGTTAACTGTTAAATATATTTTTTCCTCTTTTTTCTTTGTTGTTTTACACTTAGCAATTCGAACATCGACGTCACAACACTTGTTATTCAGTGCATGAATTTTTTATCCAACCAATACGTATAAATAAAATGGTTTTAATAGAAAATTAATTGAAAATAAGAATCAGCTTACTCTCCATATCTTCATATACAACTTTTTATCTACGGATTGTGTGGAAAATGTCAGAAGAAAATCTGTTCTTTGCGGAAATCGAGTGTCAAATATGGTGACATTACAACTGCCTTGGGCAAATCTACTGCTTACCATATACATATATTTATATTCTTTTGTTTCGTCTCTCGTCACAATTCTTGAGGGAAAAACTATGGATTGCATGGAGAGAGTAAATGGACGGTTCAATGCCGTCTGTGACAAGACAGCAAGAGAGGCAAGACAAATGGCAGCGACGTGAAGCGCACATGATGCTCAGAGGTACATGCTCATGTGTAGGAATGTAACGATGGAAATTGTTGAAATATAAGAGATGAGAAGAAAAAAAAATGAAATTGAGAATAAAATGGGGATCTGTTGGTAAGTCATTCTATAGCGATATTCACTGCAAAATGTCAACTATTTGAAATATAAAGGGTGGAAATAAGATGAAATCATTGAACCTTTTTTCCCTTTTTCATTCAAATCCACCACTAGGATTTCACTAAATATTATCAAGAAAATTCTCGAATCATCCAAAGGAAGAATATCAAATAGAGATTCTGCTGTCAATGACAAATGAATTCCCCCGACTAGAAATTTCTCATAATATTCTTGTTGAATCATTTTTCGAGAATGACATCATTATAGAGATGCGATAAAGTGAAATACATATATGAACAAAAGAAGAGATAAGGAAAAAAAAAGTGTATAAATCAAAATGACCTGGCTTTATTCGGTGAATTTGGTGCTTGCACGTTTCGACGTCAAGCCGTTGCTCCACAATATAGTTAACATGTAACACCACTATGTATATATACTAATAGCATCGTTGCCACGTCCGACGTTGAACTCTACATACAAACACAGACATTTGCAAATGTATCCAAACATGGATGCGCACGCGGACCTATCACATTCTATACATGTATATCTACCAACCAGTTTGGCGTATACCTAGTAAATAATGTAGGTAAAGCCTCATCTCTTCCCCACTCGACAAATTCAAATCCGTGGGTTTAACGTCGTGGCCAAAGGATTATGAGTTGTATCCATGGTACGTAGTAAAAGTGCCACGAGCGCCGAAATCTAGATAATATCTGACTTTATATCAACGCTGTACAATAAATTTTTCATCTCCACCGTAGCCGATTTTCATAGATAATTCATCTTTACAAATTATTCCTAACATATTCAATGACGTTTTGGATTTATAATTCACGAAATGATTTATAACTGCATTAAAAATAAATAATTGATATTTTTGCCAAGTTTCAGATCGATAAGTTGCCACCGCAAGTCTAGTTGAGAGGGTTGCACGTTACTGACGTTGCTCAAACCACCAAGAGGAACCACGAGAACCCCGCGCGTTCTCACCATACTCTCACCACCTTCTCTATCCAACCTCATCCGAAAACCACTAACTTGCACGTGTATGAGCTTTGGCTGTGGATGAGGATGTGTTGAGAGAGGAAGGAAGAAAGCTTGCCAAACAATTTTCTAACAAAAATCACTGTGCTCAAACGCACCCGTCTGAACGTTGTGGTTCTATGTGACCACGTATATGAATATCTAACGAAAACAGCGATACAGTAAAAACGTATTGTTTAATTTACGCGCGTTGTGGTTTCTTCAATTAGAACCATTATTATATTCAACTACGTGACAATTTTCACCAACTTTGAAATTATAAGTCAATCAATTTTCCTGAATAATTTCACAAATTTATATCTATTAAATTATCAATTGACTTGGACATGATGTAGGCTCGTACTGTTGAATTATCATGGATTACAATCATTCCTGTTGAATTCAAAATAACATATCAGCGCTATGCATATAACATAGCGATCAAGTTTCATTATGCCCCATGTAACAAAATAATATTCACATTGCAGTACGATTGATATTTGTTTACGCGTTTCTATACAGCTGCTTTGAATATTCAATGTCCTAGAAATACTGTATTTTATTTATTCATATACATAGCGATTTGAATTTTTTACTAAGGTATCAATTCGAATGACAATTACAATTCCAACTAGCATCAAATTGATCATTTACTATTTCATCAACAAATGTATGTGTCACAATTGTAGTCATATTAAAATTCACGAAATTGAAGTACCCCACAGCCATATCTTTCCCAATGATGTTCAAAACCCAATGCTATATGAAATGATTCCAGATTGGCCAAGAAGGGAATCATTGATACACATTTGGTATCCCCAAATCACCTTTGGCAAATGCTTCCTAATCATTGCAACGTTCACAATTAAATCCAAACTAGTTCTCTCCAATCTAAACTGTCATATGAATTATTCTAGGTTCTCTCCTTCACTAATATGTATATATGTGTGTAGCATCGTGCAAGCATGTACTAGTCGCGATTCGCTGTCGCGATTAATATATCTATATTGTAATAGATTGAGGAGTGTTGGAGCAGGTATAAATGTTATTGACATGCCACATGCGCAAGAGTTATGGTTGAAGCGAATGCTCAAGCTGGAATGAGAGAGAAGCAACGATATAGAACGTTAACAAAGTTATCATCGTATTTGATGCAACTTCGTGCCATCATGAACTGAGAAACGGTCGCAAGAGTTGTGCATGGCAATATAATGCTGCATCGGCCGATTGAAAGCCACTAGACAGGCGAAGCCTAGTGGTACAGGGCTATTCTAACGCGCTTAGGGATTCCCTTTGTAACTCCCTATGGACAGTGGTAGTCTGCGGTGATTCCCCCAACCGCGCTTTGAATGCGGCCAAGCGGTTGTATTGGCACTGCTGGCTTGATCCGGCCAGGAACTCCTGATTGCACTGGTGTCAAATGAAGAGATTCTCTTGACAATATATATATATATATCATGTATGCATGTAGAAATTCAATAAACATTCTCTATCTCATTCATTCAAATTACGCTTGGATACAAAATTCAAAGATATCAGCATATATGATAATTCAACTTGGCCGACTGGGCACAACATTCGAGGGATTCGAAACCTCTGATAAACCTGAAACTGCCTTGTGATCGGATAGACTTTCATTGCGTATCTGATTAATTTTGCTGAAACTTGAATAAAGGACTTATCTTGTGATTTTTCTTCCCAAGATAGCATCAATGTATCAATAGAGGACATTGAAAACCATCGTCCAGATTTTTAATATCCAAATTTGTCCTTTTTTTTCCGCTGACCACTACAATTTATGATCAACGTATTCTCCTCATATCAATTGTAAAAAGAACCAGTTTCTTTCATCTATTTCAACAAAGAAATTTATGTTCTACTTGTTGATTATCCAAAGTTAAGCTATATGAAAATAATATCGTGAGAATTCATCCGTACAAAAAATATACCACATCCCACTGATTACACAAATTTCATGAAGAACAAAAGAATGCTACTTTCAGGTTTGCCAAAGGTCTGGATGACTTTTCAAAACACAAAAGACATATTAATCATCTCTGAATTTTCCTGCTTTTCTTCCTGTTTCAATAACTCTGTGAGTTCGTCTCTCACTGACATCGCATTGATTAGTGATGTACAAAGCACACAAAGAGAAAATATATCCACCCATACATGATATATGCGTCCCAACTTGGATAATCTGCGAGTTCACACAGTTGGGGTTTCTCACTTGTATGAATTCGAAATGTTACGCATATACGCACATATGCTGACATTATTTCACAGTATGACAAGCAGTGGCCTTGGTGATGCTATTGCTGCTTCTACTTCTAGTTTTACTCTATAGATTTCAGTGGTGGCGAAATATACAAGTGAACCATGGACAGAAGCATAATCCTTGTAGCGTACAAAGTCCACATCAAAGCTGAATTCCATCGTATAACATATTCTCTATGAATGTGCGCCCGGTTGAACAACCAACATATATAAAAGCATAGATACATACATATTCCAAAATGGAATAACATTTTGCTGGTGCTCTTTCGCACATACATAAATGTACATAGGTACTGCATTTATATACACGTGTGCTACCTTCCCATCGCGGATAGTATATAGTTCTGGGTATGACCCAGGGAATTTAACGTAGGTCGCTGTAATTCGTACCTACATGCTTGTATACCTAATAGACTCGAAAGGAGATGGTATATGTTGGATGAAGGGTGAGCGAGCACATGGAATTTCCCTGTCGTTTCGTGCAGCAAAGTGGGTTGATTATATTCATATGTTGAATTAGTCAGGCGCGTGTGCTCATACGTCTATATATAGTCCTTCATAGCGTATATCAGGACAATAGAATTTTTGAGTAACTGAAATAAGCCCAAGGTATAAAGGTATAGTGAGTGAATATGCAGAAGATTATGAGCATTGGTTTCAAGCTGCTTTCTTCAATGTTCAAATGGATTTCAGACTGAACTATTTTATACCATCCAAATTCTACTCAATTATTCTCAGTATTCATCTCTCTATATTACTTGCGAAATGAATATCTAATTAATTTTATAAGATGAAAAACAAAAGAAGATTTATAACGCAGAGAAAATTAATTTTAAATAGAAACAAAGCAACACGAGAATGGAATGAAAACTCTTTTAAGAGTCTGTCACTCAATTCTTCTTTTTCCACATTTTTATTTTTATTCTTTCCTCTACTCTTTTTCCATTCATTCTTATTTCTTTTCTGTTTATGACAATAAACTCCTTTTGCGTGAACAAAGAGTAATATAGCGCATGTATTACAAGTGTGCCTATGTATCAGTGGAATTGTGTTGCATTACATAGAAGCGGTGGTTATTATAAACGTCCAGTGTTGCTGACGAGGATAACAACAATGCAAGATCTACACGGCTTTAAACGGCCAATTACATCTTTTGCTTGGTAAAGCGCGCAATTTACGTATACATTTGTATCTATTAGAATGCTACGAAGGTAGCGAAGGAGAAGTGTGGAGAAGGTCGCGAGACATGCCAACAATAAGGTCGCTCGCACATTATCTCACGTCTGCCAAGATCAAGAGGGTGGTTGGGCATTAATCACTCCTTGGAGGATCTTCACGCGCCCCCCACGACCCCAAAACTGCCAAGAGTTAATACGATAGGACTTTGGACTTAAACTATACACATCTACAAATATATACATGGCCATGGGTTTATATATCTTTTTATTCCCAGATGTGAGGATGCGATTTACAAACGGGAGAAAACGACTGGTGCCTTCCTCAAGTCCTTAGAAATCTCACTGGTAAATGGTTTGAAATGTATACCGATCCCACATCGATTTATCACTTCCACTACCGTCGCAATGCCTGTTTGCAAATTCGAATAAATGCGTGAGTGTATATATATATATACATAACCTCTTTTCAAAGCCTCAAAGAGATGGATGGATGAACGCAAATAGAGTCTATACATTCGCTTTTTTTTTCTTTTCTCTTTTTTTTTCTGATCCTCTGAAAATCCGCTGACTTGTACCGAATGGATCAATGCGGATTCGACGGCAGAGTATTAACGACCTGTCCACCAACCCGGATACGCCTGTTTCGCCATCAACTGATGGAGGTTTATATCTATACAATGAATGTGCGATGCTTGGAGGGGCCAATAATAAATATGAAACTGCGCATCATATCACTTTTTCATGTATACCAGTTGCGTGTTACAGCCACATTTCTTGAAACATTTTCAATGGTTTTGTTATTACATTCTTTTATTCTCTTCTTGTGCTCCCTTTAATTTTCAAGCCAAACCAATCACTTGCCCCATCATTGATCTATCATTCTTTTATTCATCGTGGAAGAATAATTTATTGATACAAGTATGAAATAATGGGGATAATCAATTAAACTTGTGATGATGAAATTGAATGAAGTATAGAAAATGGGGAAATATTGGTAATAGAATAAGGAAAATATTTCATTGGAGAATTTTGTCTTGTGATAGCGATATGCAAAATTTCATAACAATATCTTACGGGGTTTATTTAATATTGTAATTCATGTTGGTATATGGTAAGATAGAGGGAAAAGAAAGAAAAATTAAAACATGGTGGAGGATAATAACACTTGAACGGATTATAAAAACAACATGCCGCAAGATTTGTTGTGACGCGTTTGTGCTGATGGGTGCGTGTGCATCAGCCCCTTTCCCACGCGTTATGAATTGTAAGTGATTGGGGAGTCCCTGGGAGCTTTTGTCATTCGCCAAAGGCTATATTCCACGTGCTCATAGAAAATTGAGCTTTGCAGCTTATTAAATCCGCTCGTGCGTTCTTGTGTATACCCTCACTTTTTCCCCCACTATAAACCCTACCCATTTTCCGCAACAACGATCTCATCCACTGAAAATTTGCCTTCACTACTTTACTTCACGATTTCTCCTTCTACTTTTATTTATTTTTATTTCCTTATTACTTTAACTTCAATGTCTTTTTTCTTGGCTTCAATTTTTCGTATATTCAGTCGAATGTCTCACTCTTGCGCCTTTTCATAGCTCTCAACAGACTCAACGCGACATTGCACTTCTACATATACAGAATATAACTAAGATGAGTATATATATGTACATGAGAAGATGGGTGAACAAGCATAACCCTATGAGACGAAGGTAATTTTGCAACTCAGATTGTTTGTTTGCTCGTGAGAGTTGAGCAAGTGAGTCATGACTAAATCAAGTTTGGGTCATTCGAAGTACACACGCAGATGAAAAGTTGCACCAGTTTTATCAAAGCTCCAACAATAATCATCTGTATATTTAATTTTTATTGTTAATGTTTTATACATTAACACATCAGTTCTCCTCCCAATTTATTTACTAACATCGAAGTCAGAAAAATTCTACGACATAAAATTTCAATCTTACCATCAAAGTCTCAAATAACCTATAAAAATTGGATAAAAATCCTCTCCAACTATTCCGTAATTACCAATTTTCACACACTTATTTCATCCTCATTCAAATAGAATAGCTGAAAAGCTGATTAATAGCTCGGAAACACTAAAAATAACTAACTACAACGACAAAACATCATCTAGAATCTCTCATGGCGTATAAACCTGACTCAAACCTATGAACCAACAATCAATGGAATAATTTCCAAGGGTTTTCATCTCACTGCTCCCTAAACAATCAATTGTCAAGAAGATTACATGCTAAAACTTGACATGCACCTTTGTATATACGCATTAGTAGCTCAATACATATATTGAATAAATACATATGTATGTGTATAGTGCAGCATAATGTTATATAATCTTGATGCACGCAGAAATGGATAGTCTGAACCACGCATCAACCACACAGTGGCCAGAGAGTGATCGAGAGGCAGGTTGCAGAGAGTGAGTGGGAGTCGATGAGATGGGGTTGGTCACAGCCGTTAGGAAAGCTGGAGCCAGCCGGTGCCTTTGTCGAGATGCAGATGAACAGAGTTTGTCCAGTGGACCGATCACTATTTGCCGCACTATATATATCCTCAATGCGCTAATGACTATTGTTGTCTATTGTGGATCATCCGAGGCTTGTATCTTCACCATCCCCTCTCCTGTCACAACGCAGACTAACCTAAATTGTACGAGTACATATAACGGTGATGCTCCATCACAGCGCAAAGCATATTCTCTTTGCACGCATCAATCAAAATCCTATTTCAAGATAATTGAACAAGAGAAAATAAAAATGATAATGATGAAAACCTAAACTTCGACGTTTTATTATTTTTTTAATCTTATTGTAGAATGAACCTTTTTTTGGATTTTGAACAAACTAACTTGAGAAAAGAATAAAAATTGAACTGTTTATACCCTCCATTATCACAACTCAATGAAGAAATTTGAATATTCTAAAGATATTGAATAATTCTCTGTAATTTTCTATAAATTGCCTGTGATAATTGTATAAAAATAGTGGGTGATGAGCGCACATATTGGCACAAAGCTAACACTCATGTTGTTAACACCCATTCCGTTTGTTCAGGTATGTACAGTGGTCTTATAGCTACACCTGCAGATAAAGCAAACGTTTCTTCCAATATATTCCTGGTGCAAAGGCGTGAAGGGATCAAGCTCTCCGGATTAACCATACGAGAGCTTGAAAACGTGGTGGGCTTCGTACCACCTCTAACCACCTCTCTTCACATTCAGCTTTTCTCGCGTGGTGGCCCTTTGAACCGTATTTTACTCTGCATATTTAAAGTGCCTGTATCAACCTGTTTCTCTTTTACTCTTCCTGTTCCCTCTCTCATCTACATCTGCCATCCTCTCCTCTCACCTCTGTCTCTGGTGTTAACCCACTGGCTACTGCAGTCGTTGCAAGCCAAAACCTGTCTGACTAAAACGCACTTCACATGCATACTGACATCCATTTATGTATGTATGTTATGTGGATAGATGGATATATGTATAGAGTTTGTATCCATATACGAACGAAGCAGCAACGGGCACAGAAGGTAGACGTGCTTGGCCAATTTGAATTTCAGATTTAGACGGATCGCACCCGCGTTGCCGCAAGCGGATATCCGGATATCCGTTGGTCTTCATGTTTCGAGAAAGGATCAGGCACAGTCGTGGTGGTATACACGACCTTCATGGCTGGATCAGTAGCCAGAGAGTGCGGTTCGCGAAAGCAAAACCAAAACATAATGTATCATATATCGGTTTATACCCTTTTCACTCTGTTGTATATACATCATGTATATATGCGGTTATATCTATCATTATTCTCGTACGAGAGGAAAATTGGTGCCGGCCTTTGCTCATATACATTACGCGTTAATGATCATTGATGCTAAAATATTCTGTAGTTGGGTATAGGATATGAGTTTTTGCTATGTTAACGTATTGTGGTTTCACATTTTGCTGATTATTTTCATATTGTTTTTGATCTTTGTTAAGTGAGAAGGTTGCTCGTTGTGGAGTAATTATCATAATGGGTATGTTCAATTATTTTATAGAAAAGATGCATTCGAATCTGGGTTACCTAAATTCGTGCTCGGTATCCATTTTTTTCTAGATTATTTCCATCAAAGTTCAATTATCAATTGAACATTTTTCTTGATTTTATGCACAAATTCTTATTTTGTCCATAATATTTTTACACATTTTATAATGTAAATAAATAAAATTGTTTACTTACGTATTGATGAGGATGAAGAGGTTGTTGAATAAATGCCGAACATACGCGTGGACATAATTTGTTGCACGATAAAAGAATTAATAAAAAAAAATTGAATAAAAAAAATGAACAATTCGTCAATTGTGACACGATAAAGCTCGTTCAGCTTGTTTATATCTTTTTGCACGAGAAATATTGCTGTCAAATCCAATATGTATGAATTTTTTTTTTCCTTTCTCTCGAGTAGAAGGTTCATGTTTAATTTAAATTTATTCTTGTATATATGTATGATATATATATATTTTTTTTTCATTTAGTTTGGTTTTTATTCTTTTGATTTCACTGGGTGACTATCTACCGTCGGAATTGCACCGGATTATTGAAGATGTAGATTAATTTTATATTGCGGCAGAAAGTAGGAGCAAAGATAAAGGCACAAGAGAGCAAGTTTATATATATATATATAAGGCAGGACGTAGTGAAAAAGTGAAATAAAACAAAAAAATAATATAAAAACTCTCTTACTGAGTTCAGGCCAGAAAAAATAATAGTACTAATAAATTAAACGAGTTTATCAAAAGTTTCTCATACTATTTGAAAATTGAATATGAAAAAATTAGTTGACATAAGAAATGAAAAAAATATGATGTACTGACTATAAAAAAAAAAGAAATGAATTTAAACCAAAGTAGAACACTTCATGAGAATTGTAAAAAATTTTGAAGTAGAAAATGAATAAAGAGGAGAAAAAAAAATAATAATAAAAAATTGAAGGAAAAATTCGAAAAGAATTTTCCGTAAGTATTTAATAAATATACATAGAGAGTAGGCAGTGCAATCGGCGTCGTACCTTATGCCCGCTGTGCAGAGTATTTCTGTAAAGTAAATAGAAAAGAGAAGAGTTAGAAAGAGATACAACAACATATATAAGAGAGAATAATTTCTATGAGATAATACCAATAAATGAAAAGTCAATTAAAAATAATATCATTACAAAGAACAAAGATGAAATAAACATAATAACATAACAAAAATAATAATTCCGTTATAATGCAAAAGAATGTAAAAAATATATACAGAAATAACGAATGTGGATGAAATAAAAATTGAAAGAGAATGAGACAGCGAGAGACAGAATAAAAATAATAGAAAGAGTGAAAGAAGAGAGAAAGAGAGCCAGTTGAAGAGCAGAACTAATACTATATATTTTATTTCCTCAACGTAAAGAGTCACGGAAAACGAGAGAGTCACTCAGCCGTGTATGCTACAGTCCTCCTCCGCCTCCTCCACCACCTCCCACAACCTCCCACCGCCTCCTTCCTCTTCCCCAATAGTATATTTACAGATCTGTGAAATAGTCGAATTGTATATTCGCAGGATACGCTCGTTCACGCGTTTTATCGTGAATATTAATATAGCTTGGGCAGTGTCCAGCTTTCAATTTTATCCTTATTCACATAAAGGCCACTTTATTATTATTATTATTTTTCCCCCATTCTTTTTGCTCATCGATTGTGACTGCAGGGTAATGGGTGTAGTGTTGAACATGGGATGTGAACCATGTACACAAATGTACCTGATTCAACAAGCGTCATACAACTCCTCTTCACTCGTATTCCATTTCGTCATCTTCCATTTGCTCTCGTTCTAGTTCACCATAAATAAATAAACGCAAAAAAAAAGGAAGAAAAATGAAATGAAATGAAATATAATAGAATGTAAAATACGAAGTTTAAAAAACACATGATGAATGAAATTTTACTACTAAGACACTCTTGTACAGTACTAAATTATTTACCAGTACTATTCAATGCTGAAAAACTTGAATTATTTCATAATTTTTCACTTCACAATCACAAAAATATATTTTCATTTTCTATCTTATCTCATTTCATCATTTCATTTCGTTTCACTTCCGTCTCCCAACCATTATTTAATATCTAAAAGGAATTAATATTTTATTTGGAGAAAAAAAAAGTGATGAAAATTTAATTATCATCTTGGGACGCAATATGGATTAATTGTGAGTAATATAATAATATAATATACAATAATAAAATTATTTGTTTGCCAATATTTATTTTATATCCAATATTATTATTATTTTCTATATATCTATACTCATATCATCATTATATATTTCTGTCCATATATAAAAACTTGGAGAACCCACGTCGAAAAAAAAAATAATAAGAACACCATCCAACATGCCACAGTGTAACAGAGCTGTATATTTTCGTTCCATTTATTCATTCATTCTCTCTGTGCCCCCCCCCCCCCCTCATCCTTTCTCTCTTGTTCCCCCTTTCGTTTGGTATATTGCTGATAGTCTGCTATTTCTGTTGTCCTAAAAACATCACATGTACTCTGTCACAGATCCAACCATATTTGCACTACTGATAAGATTTCGACGTTCAATACACCCATACATATAAATATATCTCTGTAAATGACAGCAACCTGGTGATGCTTTAAATACGTTGAAAACCTCCCATTGAAACAGTATCTCACTCAACAAAATATTCACATACAATATTGATTGTGAATGAAGAGACATAAACGCAAAATTTACCAATTGTAATAAATATGAAGGAAATGAAAAGAAAAATGGGAAAAAAATCCCAAAACAAATTGATAAAAATGAAAAAATTGACAAGAAAAACGAAAAGATTATTATTAATAAAGTTGGAAATAAATGACAACATTGGATGGGTTCAAGTACCATCATAGCTGGGTGGTCGTGATAACGATAACGAACATCAAGCCCTACACTGCGTCATTTGTAAGAGAACACACTAGCAGAAAGGACAAGGGAAGTTGTTGGGGATGCAAGAGGTTTGCTGTGGTACTAGGCAGAAGTGAGCAACATTCACTGTATATTACCAGTATGCGTGTGAGTTTCAATATACATATGTGTGTGGTTGGAGATGAGGGAAAATACATGAAGCTTAACGGCTAGTGTAGGATGTGCTTCCAAGTTATAGCCAGTGGTAACCGAATCACGCTCTTGATACACACGTGACAATCCACAATCGTAAAATGCACTCAGCTCTTGGCAATACTCAATTATTTCATTCACAATACAATTAAAATATCATTTTGAAAAATTGTAAAAAAGCACACACACACACATATATATATATAATTATGTCTAAAGAAAAATATCAGTAACAATTATTCTCGGCATTATTATTGAGTAACAATAAATTGCATTCACATTTGATGAAGCAATTTTAGATAACACCAATTGTAAAACAATAAAGAATAATTAAATATTATTAACGTCAATAAATTCGTATAATTCCACAAGAAAACATTTCTCAATGCCATCGACTTCACCTGTACTAATTCAATCGTTGAAAATTATTATTGACAATTATAATGACCTAAACAAAATTAATATCTCGTTAAGAAAAATCATCATCATTGTCATCATCATCATCATAGTTGCATTACCATAACTCAGTCCTATTACCACAATCATAAATAAATAACCGAATACATGAGAGCACCAAATACACATTACAATTTGATATTGACAACTGAACTGAGATATAATTGGAGAATTGAATTATCCTTACGTTAAATTACCAACTACAAATGATTACTCGATTACATGTACGCTGATGCATGAACTCGCATGTATCAATATGTAAACGCATAGATGCGTTGTTTATATGCATTGGTAAAGCATTAGTAATTGGAATATATATAACGAAAGGCATTGATGATACATGTTCCTTGGGATGAAACAGTTTTCAGGCATGTCATTGGAGTCGGGTCCGATTGATCAAGAGCAAGGGGGCTAAAGTGGGTGGTTATATTCCACATATACACGCATACGTATATATATGTATACGAACATAGAACGCTGTTGTTGCCAATATATCGGACAGTTCAATTAACCGGTTATTAAGCACATGACTGCTATGGGCAAGCTTGAATATAGCTTGGATGCTTGACCACCGATCTAATGCATGCATGCACGAGTAGTTTACAGGACCTCATATACGCACACGTCATATACAACCAACTAATTTCGTCATGGACAATTGCTGCCACTCTCGCCACTTATGTATTTCAATCTCAAAAATTTTCACTATTAAACTGGTATTAAAGCAGTTTATATGTTTTATGTAAATCCCAGAGATATTGCTGGATAAAATAATGACTGATTTATTTTAGTCTCAATGTGAAATGACTTTTAACAGACTTTATCGTTATTCATTGGGATTTTAGGGTTTCATTAAAAATAGGATTGATTTTATTTATGAAACGAGTTTTGAAGAGATGAGAATAAAAAATGAAGTTGGATGTTGATTTGGAGTTTGAAAATAACTGTGGATTTTTGTTTTATTGCAATTCATTAATTTATGGATTGACTTTATTATAAGAGTGTATATTCCGAAGGATTTTAATTAGTTTATTTCAGTTTAGGTAATGAAACGTTCGGTCTGTTGTATGGAATTGATCGTGAATTAATGAAGTCCGAGCAAATATCCACGGAAAATAAGAAATGAATAAATGAATACGGTTATTGTAGTTAAAAAATGATACTTTTATCTGGATTTTCATTTATTCATTTTTGAATTCGTTTCATTGGAGGTTATTGATAAAAAGTTTTTTTAATTATCACGTAATGTCAACTAAAAATTCTATTCAAATGTTACCCTGATATAAATGGAATTTGATTTCTATTCGAGAGAATATAGTTCAAATTGTTTTGTTTTTTTTTTCCCCGAATTTTACGACACGAAGTGTTAACAATTATGGTGATACTCTTTGTTCGCAATCATTTACAATGCCCTGAAACTCGGGAATTAATTTTTCATTGTATATAAATAAATTCTCTGGGATTACAATTCAATGAATGATTTGTTAACAATATTTTTTCTCCTATTCTACCCTTTGTCTCTTCATTGATTGGAAAAATTGAATTAAAAATTTCAATTGAGTTATAAACGAATGTATAGCTTTTTTTTATCAGGTACACAATTGAATTTGTCAATATGTGTGAGTTTAAAATTAAATATAACCTGGATTGGATCGTTTGCACGCGCTTCAACGCTCAGTTATCTCTCGTTAATGAGTCGATCGTCGAGCCGTAACTTTTCTCTATCATGGATGCAAATTAATGACATAGCACGATTTATATATAAAGTATAATGGAAACAAGAGATGTGCGAGGGAGAATGAGAAACAAGAACAGTAGAAATATATATAATTATATTTCCGGTCTTCAATTAAATAACGTTATCAAACAATTATTCAGAATGATATTAAAAATAGGAAAACAATAACAGAGATATTGGGAATACAATATTTTGCAGAAAACAAAATAAAAAATAATATCCATATACACATCCATCAATTCGTATTTGAACAGATTCGTTGTAAATAATACTATAAATTCCATTGTTAACCGATACAAAAATAAAAAAAGGGGAAAAACACATGAATAAACTTTTCAACAATGGAAAGAAAAATATTTTAATCCTCACCAAAAAAATTTCATCCCAACTACCCCAGGTTTCATCTATCCAATACTCGTATCGATTATTCATCCGTTGGTTCTCACATAACAAAATATGTACAACTAATATAGAGAAAAAAAACCTATATATATATTGAGAACGATAATTTGAAAGAGAACAGCGCAAAAAATAATCAACGAGCAAGTACCAAACGAATAAACAAATGAAAATCAAGTATAGGACAAAACATAAAACGAAGAAAGATTGGCTTGACTAATTAACTCACAAGCAGAGAAATAAAAAATTAGAAAGCAAAGAAAAAGAACCCAACATTGGCATGTTGCCTGAAGGCAAAGCAGCGCACACTTGTGTCCAAAGTTCTACCACAAATTGGCCAGTGGAAAAGCATCGATTATTCAAATGAAAGAAGAAAAAAAATTGTTTTACTCCAACCTCAATAGAACATTAAAAGCAAAACAGTTGTACGGTAGGATATGCAACTGATGACTGCGAAAAAAATACGAGAAGAATGAAGAAAAAAAAAGAACATGAGAAGAAAAAGTGATGAGCGTTGAACGTACACGCATTCATTATAACTATACAACCAGTAGAATAATTATAAAATGTGTAGACATATATATATAGATGTGAAAGAGAGTAAAACACAAGAGAAGTGGCTTTAGGCGAAAGACGCGCATCGAGCGATATGCAAGTGCACTACATTTATATGTATGAGTATGTATGTATATATATATACATGTAAAATACATACACACATTCATATATGTATTGCGAGTACGTCAGGCACAGGTTAGCCTGCGGCAGCTTAGAGAATGTTGCGAATTCGCTCGTTGCTTCTCTACCAACATACAACAGCACTCTTTTACCAGTGCTTGACGTATATAAATTATAAATGTATATATACATATATATATGGTACATGCTTAATATATAAAAGAAAAAAAAATGGAAACGTACTTGATAGAAAATTCAACAAAGCAAATTGAAAATCATTTTCCGTCAAAACGATACGCTACTGTTAAACTCTGTATAAAAGATGATTTAATTTGATTTATTATTCTATTATAGAAATTATTCAATATCATTTTAAAAAATTATATGTAAATGAGTTCCTGTTTCAAATTAATCTTCATTTTACTTTTTTCGAACAATTTACATTCATTTGTTTTTCAAAGATAATTGTGCTTGAGAATTAATTCATACTGATATGATCAGTTACATTAAGAACTGAAACGATGAACGATCAATTAAAATCAAAACAATTTCACAATTGTTTCAAAGTGAAAAATCATTTTATACAGAATTCTAAAATTCACTTCCTCCATCCCCTATACTAATTTCGAATAATCCTGCGTTTGGAATTTCACTTAGTGGAATTTTCATCCCTCATTTCTTCGGAAATGTATTCTAATTGAAACAAATATAAAACGAGATACCAGGAGTCAATTTTAATGGAGATTAATTATTGTCTGATAGATATCATCACAACACAATGGGCAGTATATATGTAAATATATATATATGTATATATATGCGTATTTATAGAAGCACACCATCACGTGATATTCCGTTTGATCCTAGTGCGACAAACATTTACAGACCCATTAAACCACTACCGTTTCTCACTCTATATCTACAGTCCCACTATGTTGATACGATCGATCGATTTGCCACGCGACTCGTCGTCAAAGCTCATCAATTTTACGACCAACAGGCGCCACGTGTCCTTTATATACATATACCTATTTGTTTTATATACGTATGTAGAATTAAATTAGTCCTGGGATACACGAATTAACAGTAATTGAGATAGGGAATATAAAAATCAGACAACAAAAAAAGGAACAATTAAACTCACCACTAAATTCAGCAGTAATTATTTGACAATGGGATTATATCATTACTTTCACGAGATGAAATATGAGGAAGATGCTGTTGTGGGTAGAGAGAAGAATTTGCGACAGATATCATCCGTATAATTCCTTCCTAATCCCTAGACAGGAGAAACCTCAACCTCACGATCCCTTCACGAAACAAGAGAAAAAAAATGTGTTTTATCCCACTGGATATAGACGTATATTTGTTATTCTTCTTTTTGTTCTCTCCCTTTTTTTTTTCGCTTTGGGCTGACCGGAAAACAGATTTAAAATTGTTGGTAAATAGAGTTTGCTGTCCGGGATTACCATTAAATGTAATTAAATGTTAAAAGAATTTTGTTCCTTTTTTTTTCTTCCATTGTGTCCATTAGTGTACCGTGAATAAGCGGGAATTTTTATGAAATGCCTCGTGAAATAAAAAAAATTATTCCGTTTTGTACTTTGTGATATTTTAATTCATCATTTTTTTTTCATTCTTTTTCTCTGTTTCAAATTATTGAATTACGATGTAATTAAATTTTATCTCTTATATCAATCCAATGTGAGAACATTGTGCAAGTAAATAAATAAAAGTTTTACAAATGTGTATACTATTTTTCTCCTATATGTATCACAATTCACTCAATCTATTTGACTCACGTTTATTTCGGTAGATGCATTTACGAAATTGCACTTAAATATTTTATTTTTTTTCCCCTCCTACTTTACGTTCTACGCTTGAGATGCCACATACGTGGAAAATACTCACAATCAATCAGTCTAGACATACTCAGCAATTTCATCTGTATTCGAATATTCAATGATTTCAAATATTTATATTCATAAATACCGCGAAACAATAAAAATGAATTATTGGAAAAAAAAAGAAACGTTAGTTTGAAATATATCAACAGCCCACCATATTGATATCATAATATATCATCCATAAAAAGTAACGCTGAAGATATTGAATAATTCGAAAAATGTGACACTAACGAACATAACCTATAAACATCAAAATAATAACTTGAAGAAGAAAAAAAAAAATTCTGCAATACTAAAGATAATATTACAAATACGAAACATGATAATATTTTTATAACGATAGCACTGTAATATTTATTCCAAAAAAAAATTCTATAACCCTCTATGATATGTATTGACATATATGAAGTAATATAACAAAAAAAATGAGCGAGAAAAGAGCAATGGAGAAGGATATAGTAGAGGAAGTATAGATAGATAGTGGAGAGATAAAGGCGCCCAAGGGAGTAGTGCGTGACACGAAACGGCAATTTCGTTCCTACAACGGTAACATTAGCAACTTGCTTGCGCACCCTATATACAAGATCCTAAACAACATATATACTGACACAACACACATGATGCCTATGTGACATGCGCCAATAATTATTTTCCCCAGGCCTATACTATGCATGAGGGCAATGATAAAATATAGTAGAATGGTAATACCACTCGTGATAATACCTCAAAAACATGTAAATCAATATATTTTTATCAGAACAAAAGAACAGCAGACAAAATAACAAATGTAAATTGTCACAAAACAATTCTACTATTGTATCATTCATTACAATTCACATCACGTCAATGAATAACGAGATCAATTCATATTACTGAATCACAAAATTCGATTTGACGTTTATCCTATATTTCATTTCCGATTCAATAATAACTAATGAATAGAGAAAAAAAAAAAAAAAACACTGTGCGCAGTCTTTGTTTTCATTTTTGTGACTGAATAATGAAAAGCTTTCGTGACCGCAAATTCAATTTTCTGTAATTGTTACAGAGTTTGATATGAAAAATCAAAGTTATTTCATATCGACCATGGGAAATGACGTTTTTGAAATAATGGTTGGGTGGTTTCAGTAGGAAAACCATGAGGAAAAAGAAAATTAATATACCCATCGACTAGAAGTGTTGTAATTTGGTCTAAAAATGACGTGTAATCCCCATACTTTCATCAACTATTGTCAGAATTAGAGAAAACATTTTGCTTCCCTCGAGCTGAGTGATCGATGAGAATTGGTAACGGCTTAAGGTCTCTCCCCCTCTTCTCAAAATACTATACCAAATTTCCAATTTATTATGTTATTGGAATTGAACGGCTGGGCAGAGGGCAAAATCGGATTATCGTAAAGGCAGTATAGAGGAGAAGTGAGAGGAGGACAGGATGATGCTGGAACATCAGCCCAGCCGGAAACAGTGTCCGGATTACACGCTGGGAATGGACAGTTGGACTACGACTCTGCATATCGGAAGAGACTTGGAGGTTTACTTGATTTTCCATGCACTCAAGCTATATACATTTATGTTTGTGTATATACACATCCATTCGAAAACTAGTTTATTCATAACTACCAACCAATTTCTACGATCATTCCCAGTTACACAATCAAACTTCATTCCATTTATGTATGTATATTTCGCGAATTGATTTACAATTTCAATTTAATTATATTTGTGAATTTGTACAAATTTGATAGGGTTCATGCGACTGAGATTCTTTCCAAATTATTTATTCAACAATAAAAATTATATTCTATTCATATTGGTAATAATTATCAATTAGCATTATTCTCCATTTATATTTCATTCGCAATTGTCAACCACCCTTTTTTCACTGCGACCTTCATCAGTGTAATTTCATTCCTGGTGATATATTACACGAAGCTACAGATTTAAGATTCAATTAAGACATAATAACTTTGTGGATTTCACTAGAGATACCAATTTATCAGTCCTGAATTCTTAATCTTTCAATATTGCTGAGAGTTCTACAGAATAGAATTTAAATTAAAGAAAAAAAAAAAAAAAAACACCATTGCCACTCTATGAAAGATGCAATGAAAAATAGTATTCGAACAATAAATAATATTTTCATTGAATTTATTTATTACAGAAAATTTTCTGTCATAAATAATTGGTATGAAACGACTAATAAAAAATGTTTTATTCATTTTGATCAGAATTTTTGTACTTTTTCGTGTATATTCTAGAAAAAACTTAACACAAACTTTACGTTTGACTAAAATTCAAAACTTCTCATAAGCAAACTGTAAAATTGCTTGAGATTATTTATATCACTCAAACTTTTCCAATTTATAAACCTCCAGATTTTTTCATTAAAATATATCATCAGAATCGCCACAGAGCAAATGTTATTGATACAAACATAATTTCAGTTCTCAAAGTAGTTCTCTGTAATATAAACAAAAATACGCATGTATATAACTGTGAAGACACACAATAACGCACACGTATATATATATATATACTTAGTGCGATGCCCCTGGCGCTATTTCCATCCAGGTACATTGCTACATGGAGTTGTTGTTGGCGAGTTTGTTCTCCAGGATCAGCAAAATTGCCCTGGGGTTAGTGAACGATATATATCTATGGAGTTTTGCGCGCACAAAATACCTGGGCTTGTACGCGGGCCAGTTTACAATATATAATGGTTGAAAACGCGGGCTCGCGAGCGAGACACCCAGCCTAAAGCTCAGAGATTACCAATCGATATAACAAATGGTTATAGAATGATTGGAATTTGTTGAAGCATACGTTAAAATATTGAAGGGAGATTGTGAAAAGTAGTTGATGTTGGGAATGGTCCAGCTAGGAGGCTTAAGCCCGCCCACCACTTCCTATATAAGCGGTTATAACGAAACTAGAATTCATCAGGTTGGAGGAATACACAGGTGGAAATAGAAAAGCAAAAAAAATACGAGATATAAAATAATGAATAAAAAAAAAAATGTGGTAAATATAAACCATCCTGAATTCCCATTGGGTTTATTTATTTGTATATTTTTTTTTACTGTTGTGTTGAGTATCTCTTTTTTTTCCACCATCCCAGCTATTAGTATTGAATTTTATTCTATTTCCGTTCTATAAATGATCGTTTGGATGGAAAGATATATTGTGAGAGAACATTTTTTGTGTTTGTTTTTTCGTTTTATGAGTAAAATTTTTACATCCTCCTAATTTATGAATGTTAACGCTTGTTTGAATTAACGTTTCCCTGTCGCTTATGGATAATAGAACAACCGATTACAAATTTAATGCATAGCTAATGCGAAATTATCAATTACCATTGCACGCATTTAGCTCAATTTTCTGTATGTACAAGTACGAATATACCAAATGATACAATGATTGTATCCATAGACGAATTATATTGTGGAATTCATCCGAATGCAATTTGGAACGGTAATTGATACTGGAAAATTTTCCCGGTGTACCAAAGACAATATACAAAGTTCGTTTGTGTGATTCAATGCTTTGAAAGCTATTCAAATGATAATATTATACGTCAAATATTTTCTCTAAAGTGATGTGAAGACAAAAGAATAAAGCAGTGCCATGTCAGATTTGTGTGAAATAAATATGAGATAGATAAATGAATAAATGTCCACTGAGAAGAAATTCACCTGAAGATCTCATTACCTAACTGAACGTTGTGAATTAATTCATATTTGAATGAGTAAATGAATTTAATGGATTGTGAACCTGAATAAAATGAAGTGAAGAATTACATTTGTGAAAAAATACATTTCATAATTAGAAGAAACTTGTCGACTCGAAAATCTGCTTCTTATCTGCATACTATTTTTATCACTGAGGAAGAAATAGTGTAGAACTAGATTATGCATCAGGTCACGCCATATTTCATTAATAAATGTGCCCATCCAGTGGAAAATGAGGAGTTAATAAAATTCTTCCGGTAATAAAGTTATGCTTGAATAATTCTATGGAATAAATAATTTTTTCTTTCACCCTGCTTATCTCTATCGGTATCTCTCGTTGCAGTATTATTCAATTTCTCGTCATTGTATGTAGGATTTGTTCTCATGCGAATGATGAAACGAGAGAACGAAAAAAGAAAAAAAAAAGAGATTTCATTTTTCATAGTATTACACTAGTCAGACATTCAGCACCTGCAATCAATCCTCATGTCTATGCTAATTTTGCACATAAATGTGAGTGGACACATACACAATTATATTTTTTTGGCAATGGGACAAGACAGAATGAAATATAATGGACAAGATTATATGGTGCATGAATGCAGAATAATTGCTATCGCAGATGGAAAACAATGTTACAATCAACTGCACAAAACACGTTGATTCGTTTGTTTATCAATTTCTATTCGACGATACACACCAACTATTCATGTATACATGAAGCAATGTTCTGACGAATTTTAAATTCGTGAATTGTATAATATTCAACGTGCACCATTGAAACAGTTGGCTGTGTCGTAGTTATAATTACTTTTTGTTATAGTTATCACCAATAAAAACAAAAAAATTTACTGCTCAAACTTTACAGAATTATTATTCTTCATCCAATATTAAAACTTTCACAAATACACAATGAATTCAAATCATGCGTAAATAACAGACTATGGAAAATACTGGAAATTCGTGCAATGTGATGGAAAGAAAAAAAAGTATCCAAACATTATAGCAACTATATGAAAAAAAATAAGGTGGAAAAAGACACCAGAAACGTCGATATTCCTCGCATAAATAGACTAGTAAATAAAAATATTTTCCTGTATGAATTGAAGTGATCCTTATACACAACACTTCTTACTATCCCATGACAGATATAAATCCAATATAAAAGTTATCTTTCATAACTTTCTCCTATGGTCTGTTGAAATTTCTAATGCCACATAGTCACTCACACTTTACCCAACTTACGAAAATGAAATACATTTTTTTTCAAATGCAGTATCAATGAAATTCATATCACTGTTAGGTAGTTTCGATACATGAACATTGTAATTCTGAATATGAAAAATTCCTCTATATATATATATATATATATATATATATATGAAAAGCAAAGGTTCAGCAAGCTCTTTTTTTTCCTCACATCAAACTTTTTTAATTAACCGCTCACTGATACAACCATATCTATTGCCCATTGTATTGATTCACCAACGAGACAATTCGTTAATTAATTTAATTCTCCAATGTTCTCTCTCGACTGACTTTATCAACCGTATAAATTTCCAATCTTCCAAATATTTCATAGAATTTATGTCACAACGACGATGATGATGATGATATGTGAATTTTTCACAGATAATATTCGATATTAAACGGTAACCTACATACCTATCGGCTGACTAACAATAAGCTATAGGTAATACTTATCAATTTTTATCACATCTCCATAATTGTCAATAATAAAATCCTTTTTTTTCCGGGTATTCACCTATAATTTATTTCACATCATCCCTCCATTATTTGGAACATTGTAAATAACCTCCAAATATATCCTTTTTCTGCGTTTCCTCTTGCTATTGAAATTGTTGCTTACATATACAATTATTTAAATTTATTCTCTCTCTCTCCTTCTGTCTCTCTAATGTTTTATAAACATACGAATGATCATTCTCACCCACATACAACACATGCTCTCTCATTCTTTCTGCCTCTCTCTTTCTCTTTCAACTCGTTGTCGATAAATAACTCCTCGGGTACAGTCTCACCCGTCCATCCTGTCCTGTGACGAAACTGATGATGAATCGTCGTCTGGATCACTTTGGAAGTCAATTGTCGTGCCACCAGTCAATAATTCTTCGTCTAATACGCTTGAAACGCACGTTTTATTCCGTGGGCGGATCATTCGGAGCCGGCGATTACACACCACGATTACAAACCGTACACTTTACGTCGTTTTTTTCTATCTATATGACGCCTCAATACAAAATCACACGTTTGTTATGTATCGAGCTATACATATATACATATGTATTTATTTATTTGATCACGAATAAAAAAATGAACAATTGAATCAGAGGATCACAATGAATTGTTGAGATGAATAAATGAATGAAACTTACGTCTGTTTAAATGATTAAATGACACGTGAATATTGTCGCGTAACACGATTCACGATATTGCTCTAACACGCTGCCTGTCTTCGCTTTTTACAACACTTTTTCTTAACACTCATCAAACAAACGCGTCGTTGTGATGACGCCACTGTACGGACTCCATTTTTCACGTCAATTGCTATATTCACTCCATTCAGAATCTATCTTACCGACTGATATTGTGAGATGTAGAGGCGTGATATGTTGAATTCAAATTGGAATAGATTTAATTTGTTGTTTATAGAAATTTCAACAATTGAAGAATTGATAGGTATGATGATTCGGGTCATAAGAGTACTAATTATTGATTTAAATTGTTTTAAATTGAAGGGTATACATTTACGATTCATCTCATCCAATGTTTTGTTCATACTATGTGTAATGAATTGTTATATTTAGTTGGTTAGACATAACACTTAGATGTATGAGTTGGAATCTAATGTGATTGCACTGGAGAAACGATGCCACTGTATGAAATTATGCTTATCTGTGGAAATGGTTGATTAGATTGAGCTATCTACGTTACCGATCACCATGAGGAAGTATCTACGCGCGAAAATACAAATTCAGCTTGGTAGTCGGTGCCACGAAGGATGTTTCCTCCACAACAATATCGCCTTCAACAAGGCCCAGATGTAGGCAGTTACATGGAAACATCAAAATCCGAATATTGGAAGAGAAAGTTTATCTTTCATTCAGATATTTATTCATCGCCACGGAAAATGAGTATTTATTATTGAGTGAGATTTCACCAAAGTATCGGATGAATATTTTACAGAATTTTAAGTTTGAATTAAGCATAGCTAGTATAATATTCATTTGTGTGATCAATAAAGTCGACGTACAGGAGCACGCCCTCAAGTATTGCTATTTGAAGTGTCTAGTAAGACTGTCACTAGGCGGCTACTACATCTCCGAAAGGATGAGTGGTCCAAGAATTTTTAAATCCGAATCATTCGCACCGACATATCGTCTTCGGACCAATTTATCACTGAGAATATCAGCTGATAAATAAAGCCCTTAATGGCTGATAATGAATTTCTATCCGACAGACAAGTGTCGTAAAGTCCTTGCTCGCACCCTTCGGGGAGCATCTTCCTCTTCCCTTACTTGGTAGAGTGAAACCCACGATGGTAGCCTCTTTCGCTCCTCGTCATATTGTTTTTTGAAACCGACACGGCTGATGTGGGCAACCCTCATGTCAGCTAAGTCGTGAATTGGCCTCCGAGGGCCAATTCATAGCTCAATGAAAAAAAAATAATTTATCTACCTGGAATGGTAGCCCATACCTTCGGAAAAGGGGTTCTCATCCAACTCCTACGAATATAGCTGGGTTCGGAATACTGGCGATACTCTACAAAAGCAGAAAGCACTGCACGTTGTGAGAGGCTTGTCATCACCATCATTGTGATTTAATATAACTGCCTAATTTTTCTACAGTCATTACTTCTTGCAGGAAATTTGATTGCAGTATCTGGGTGACGATAGAACCCTCGGAATAGACAAGGAGACTCCTGAAACATGAATGCATTATCGAAATCTGTAGTCGGTAATATTTTGTGAGTAAGTTTTACAATTTATAATTTCAATATTGAGATATTAGTCACAATTATCAACACTCCGCTACATGTATTGATATGCAAATGATATCTCGCTGATACAGAACCCAAGAACTATGCGAATCAATTGCATTACATTTTCTATATCTGGGAATTCTTCTATTTCACTTCAGTTGAAATGTTTCCCATTCAAATCATAAAATGGTGACCGCGTCAATATATTCTTCATTTCATCCCTACTGATAGGCGGCGCATGCTTCTCGAGAGTACGAAATGCCTGAAGAATTGTTAAGAATGCATCGCACATTCATACCATCATCTTCGGATCACACTCGGCACTCGGCAGTCTCCTCAACACGAGGACTTCTCGCTCTATCTCGGCAAGTCCTACAACCTAGGGCTCCGCAAACGCTGCATCAACGGGGGATTCTTCATCATGGAGATCCTACTTGATCAGTTCACTGGGCTGCTCAATGCACCAGTTGGCGTCCGACAAGGACGCTTTTCGCGGCAGCCTTCTCATGCTCGGTAGAAGGCTTCGTACATTCGGCTCGAAGGACCACTCGGGGTCACCATTCGGCACTCTTCGCTCGTCCGCCATGGACACACTTCACGCGCGCCTCACTCCTGGCCACCTCATTGCGTGCAACGCAATTTTTTGAACCGGCACCGATGGCTTGGGTTCTCCCAAGTCTATCAGTTCAAAGAATTGGCCCTTCGGGGCCAATTCACATAAATATCCAAAATTAATTTACAGCATCCGGGCAGAGCGCGGGGCGTACACCTCTCTTTGAGAGGTGTTACGTTACAGCATTCGAAGAGATTCAGAATATCTCAATTTACTATCATTATATTCACGTATGTTCATCATCTAGAGACACAACAACCACATTTGCCAATATTTATCGTCAAGGATAGAAGTTGAACATGATATGATTGTTTTCATTCTATTTGACATAAATATGCATTTTGTCAATTCGCATTTCGGGTATTTCAATTCTCTTTGCGCTACTATTCGATCGAATTCATTTCATCAACTTATCCCCGATTTTATATCATTGATTTAATTATTATCAATCCGGAACATCTTCTCATACTTTGTCAGCCACGATAACTAATTTTTGTCTTTCAATCTCCTTTCAATTGCTTTCAAATCATATTATCGACTTCGAGCTATTCAAGTTATCACTTGTATCAGCTGAGTAGCCGGAAACAACTCACTCTCCCCTCTCTCATTCATGAAGTAAGGATCCCACGTGAGAACTCCAGTTGCACGCGCCGGACCAGCAATAATGAATACAATTTTGTTAAAACTAATTGCGAATAGTACTTGTTGAATAAGTAGAAATCAAAATTAGAATCGAAACTATAAATCATGTTCGCGAAACGATTACGACTTCTTCTGAACCATCAAACGCGAGTGACTTGTTCGAAATTTCATTCAAACAATCATCTTTCCAAAGTTAACCTCACTTCTTCATATCACCAATTGAAACGTAATAATGTGTTTTTGAAGAATGCATTGGTACCTATTTATACAGTACGATCGCATTCGAATATATCGATAGAAACAGATCATGAGGTGGATGATGACGATTCATTTGCGCACATTGATTCAGAGGAGGATGGCAAAATTACTGAGAATGAATACATGTATAATATTGTGAAGAAATCAGGAAAAGATAAGACTACTGTACCGTTGATAGTTCCTGAAAATCATATTCCCGATAATGTCGTGAAAGAAATTTTAGCAAAGGATTATGAGGATTTTAGTGTTACTGAGCTCATCGAGGATTTCAAAACACTTTCGTATCATGGAAAATTGAATTCAATAACTCTATCTGAAGAATTGCATGGAAAATTGCTTGGGCTTCTCGAAAAATATGTGCCGGATATGACGGACGAGTATTTATGGGATTTATTGAAATATATGATACTGTGGCTCCCCGTCAAGGATAGAAAATATCCAGAATCATTCACCAAATTACAAGTTGCAATTGACAACTCATTATGTCTAAGACTGAATGATTTCTCTCCAGACGAAATGTTGATGTCCTGTGATCTTATGTATCATCATCGACGACCACGTCATAGTAGATTCATTACAAAAGTACTTGGAAAACTTGGTTCCAAACCTGCAAAAATGTCGCCAGCTAATTATCTTCATTTCATGTTTTTAACCAATCTCACTAGGCGATCGTTTTTCAATATGTACGAATTGGAGTATGCACTGGAACCAATTGTGCACACATTCGATCCGGATGAATTGGGAGTTATAGCTGCAGCATTTTTCAAAACAAAAACGCCCATAAGGAATCAAGCGCTGCTTGATAAAATTATTAGGAAATGTACTGCTAATATGACTTCAATGGGAAGTATAAGCCTCGGTGCTGTATTAAAAATGATGAGGTTATTATTCATTAGGAGTATCTGTTCATGGTTGTTGATGATTGAATGTTAATTTTATTTGAATTCATTCATTGTAATTAAGTATCTGCAATCACTTTTCAGACTAAGTTTGACGATGAAAAAGGACGTGACTAGTATCATGAAGATGTTTAATGTGTTCGAGACTCAAATAGATCAAGTATCCTCATCAAGTCTTGTTCATGCTGGACATTTAGCTGCTACAGTTTTATTACCTGCGGAGAGAGCAGTAAATAAAATCTTTGAAAGGTATCTCCATTTTTTGACTCAGGTTCCGACTATTTGAGTCCAGATAACGAATGTTTGATTTATTTATGTAGATTCACGACAATGATACCAACTGCTAGAGTGAAAGATTTGGAGCGAATGCTCTTCGTTCTCGTTGTTTATAAGCATCCCAAAAATTCACCAATTTATGAACTCATTCTGAAAGAAATGAGGAGTCCTGAGAGAGCAGACGAGTATCGCAAGTAAGTGATTTCCTGCCTATTATTTTGTATTCAAAAACTCACTTATTCATTACCATTCCCTTTTTTTTGCTTTATGATAGGTTCTATAGAAGTTATAGTGCATCGTTGCTGTATTTATCGATAGCTGGCATTTATCCTTTGGACCTTATTCAGAAAGCATTTGATCACGGTTATTTAAAGGAAGTTTATAAAAATAATTCATTCCACATTGGTCCATCATATTTGAAAATTGAAACGTCATTACAAATTGAAGTTCCTGATTATAAGGGTCCAACTCTGCCGCCCAGAGTAAAAAGTTATTTGATTAAGGTGATTTGATCTGTTACGTTATTTCATATTATTGAATGTAATATTATTTCCTTATTATTTTTGTTTTAGAAATACTCAGCTAATATAGCACGTAATGAGAATCCGGAAGTACGCGAACAATGGCATCAAAGGCTTCTATTTGATATTTCAAACCAAGCAAAGGAAATTTTGGGGACTGACAGACTTATGATTGATCAATTATTACCACATTATGAGAAACCCGATATTTTATATTGCATCAATACTAATGATAATTCTGTCGCACAGCAATTTATGCCAGAATCCCTGATGGGACCAATCAAATATGCACCGGCAGTACCTGCAGGGCACAAATGGATAGCTCTCGTGATTGCTCCATTCAATAATGTTTTCCGCGGTACAACAGTTACATGTGGAACAATCGATGCAAAAATTCGTCAACTCGAAAAAATCGGTTACACGCCAGTTGTTGTAAGTAAAAAATCACATATATTATGATCGATAATCTTGTATTATATGAACTTCAGTCCTGTAATTAATGTTCTATTTTCTCACAGGCCGTTGCTCCTGTATGGCGAGAGTTAATGACACCCGAATTGAAGAAAAAATATCTACGCACGGTATTTTCGAAATTAAATGGTAACAGAATGGGACATCATGAAAAATAAATGAATGTCATTTGATCACAATAATCTATGAGCAATATTCATTCTATTTGGACATTGTATTCAATATTTCATTTCAATTTTTCAGTATTTATTTATACAAAAACAAACAAAAAACAAATGTCACAACCTTTCTCAAAGTCAAACATCTAAAAGTGAGGTCAATAGCTTTTTCGTATATTCATATGCAACGAAAAGCGTTGCAGTAGCAGGTATTGTTCTCAATAAAGTTGGTTTAAGTCCATTATAAAGTGCCCCAATACCTTCTGTCCGTATAATTTGCTTCATGATTGCCAGCGCGGGTTCTCGCAAGTTTTTGACCTGAAATATAGTTAAGATGATGTAAAAAATTTTCAATTGATCATGAATTGTCTCGTTAATTGTGTTTGTGTTATTCACCTGGATACGACTCTTTACAACATCAGCAGGAAAGATAACCAACCACAGAACGCTGCCGCCCACACCGCCAGCTACCATTGTTTTCAACCACCCAATGTCATCACGACTTTGTCCTGGTTTTGCTAACAATTCTCTTGTCGCTTCATAACTACCAAAAAAAAAGAAATAACCTGGCATTTCACGTGCTATGGTTGACGATAGTCCCCGAAATAATCCTGAGAAGCCATTTTCATGGATAATCTGCTTCGTTAAAGTCCAAGGACCTATTCGATGCTACAAAGTTAATTTCGAAAATCAAAAAAATTACTTTGATATCCACAGACAAACGAATAGATAAAAAACAATTGAAAATTGAAATCTTACTGTGATTGTATCTGCCATATGTACTTCTCTCATGGCTTGTAATCGACACTTAATTAATTCTGTAGGACAAAGAGTCAACGAAGAGAAGAATGCAGCAAAGAATCCAGCAGAAGCATTACCAAATGTATTCAATTCATCAACCGATTTCTTCCCTGTGAGTTCAAGAAGTGCCATCAAAATTATATTACCAGATCCATCCATATTCCATAGACAAAGTAGCTGATCTTTACCTGTTATACTGGCGATGGCTTTTTGACATCCACCATAAGCCGCGAAAAGAACCGAATTTTCAGCTACATTAGCTACAATAGCCGGTACAGTTCCAGCATACAATCCTCTTGTGAAGCCGTCATTTTTCAATGTTTTTATGAAACAATCGCTCATTCCATGATACAGACTAGGAAATGTTTGCATTTTCACTTTCACAGTGTCTAATGGTTGTCCAACATAAACAAGAGCTACTCCACCTTAAAAAAAACAAACATTATTGCATAAACAAGCTCCGCATATTGATAATCAATGAATCCTCATTACATTATTCACTGCAAGAAAGAATATTTGCTCAAGGAACAAATGTACAAATTTTAATCCAATCTATAACTAAAAAAAGTCAGCACAGTTTTTGCATAATCTAATGCTCAATCCAATACGCAGTTTCTCTTCAATCCATTCACTCTATCAGAATTATCAACTATGCTGTAAACATTCTTCTTCATTGGTATTCAATTTTTTTCGATATTAAAGTTCGCCATCTGATACCTCATTCTAATCTTATACTTTGCTGATAAGTGCTCAGGGTTAAATTCAGAAACAATCACAAGTACTGATAAAAATTGATAACAACCTATAGATCCAGAGCAAAAATCAATGAATCCTGATTTGAGATGTTTCAAATGATCCATTTGGCCCTCAAGTGTACCCAGAGCCATTGTCAACAGCGGTCCAATAAATGATGTTCGCGAACACAAAATGAAAAACAATTTAAAAATCACACGGGGTGCAGAAGACAAACCACGTGCGTCTGTCAACCACACGTTTACCCTATTGCTACTCGTGACAACTACTACTATACAGCAGTACTATAGATTATCTTCATAGGTGTTCTGAATGCCTGAACAATAGCATATTGTACATAAATTATAGGGGGCGCGAACACCCATCGCCAGATGACTGTTAAACTCGCCTCATCGAGTATAAACAATTGATATTTCAACATTAATCAAATATGTCACGTAATTTTTGACCTTCCAACATTTTTTGTCTCGTTAAAGATTGCGATAACCCCCGAAATATCTGTATTACCGTAATAAAGTTCATGTACAGATTGAATATCAGCAACGGCGCCATTTTGACGCGGAATATTCGTTGCTGAGTAACCATATCCTCCCAAGTACGCTAAAAAATTGTCGTCATGGAAACGCGCAGTAACCACCACTTCTGTAACAAATATCCCCATATGCTACCAAACATACAACAAAAAAGTATTGCTCGGATGGAATGTTAGCAGTATAATGACACTATACATTAATATATATACACAAGTGGTGTGTATAATGCAAAAAATATGAATACCGAGTTGGATTGATAGAATATGGGTAATTAAGAAAGAATTATGATTGTTTTAATAGAAGAGAATAGGCGAGAATTGAATGGTGAATGAAAAGAATGGTTAGAGATTGTAGATGAAGAATGAAATGTGTGAAATAAAAATCCCCAGATGGGCATGTTCAATATAGGAGCACCCACGGGCCATGACGTACGCGATCCCCGTGTAGTTTTACCCAACACAGTACACACATTTTGTATAACTAAAAAAATATATAATAATAGAAAACGTCGTGAAGTGACGAAGTGCGAATTGATAATAAATATATTAATTGTGTTCGCATTATCGTGTACTAACGACGTTTTACAGGGGCATTTAATATATGCAAAGACAAATTGTGTGGTGGCTGATGGTTGGAATTTAAAGAGTAGAGTGCGTGTTGCGGTCAATCTGCCATGATAGATCGGAACGCGTCCTCTTTGCGCCCCAAAAAATTCTGGGATCAACGACAAAATGTGGGAGCTCCTCTGTGAGGAGCGGCACTTTATGGTGAGTCGTGTTATCCCAATATTATGAGCTACTATCAGCTCATTATATATTCGGCTAACTATCTCCATGAGAATAATAAACAAATTATTGTTTGTGGGGCTTCAACTACTTCGCCACAATATATTGCCAGCAGCCATTAGCATTTTTGGGGCATGGTCGCGCTCGCGCCACACTTTCGTCGTTTAATTGTCAAATTCACAAGAGAACATCAACCACTCATATGTTTAATAGGTTGCCATCCAAACTCGCGACTCAATCGCATTGTTATTCCACTCTGTAACATAACTTCCATCGTTAACTCAATGTACCGTTCCAACATATTTTTTTTTCTCTTTGGATTATCGATACTCAACTATGGTCATCATCATCGCGATGGTTTAATCCTGTAAATGCCTTTTTTTTTATTCTTGAATGATGAACATACAGGATTTCTTATCAGTCGTGAAACGAGTTCATACGTCAAATAATCGTTTTCACTGTATATGGCGAGCACTCAAATGGAGGAGTTTTTCAAACAGTGCGTGATATTTGACATAAAGAACCATCGACATTTGCTTGTAAACTTGGCTAAATTTATAAAGCAATTCAGTGGCAAATTGATGTTCGATGAAAGAAGGAAACTGGATATGACAATTCATTTGAATGAACAACATTACCCATGACTAAGTTCCAACCTGTGGTTATATCAGTTCGTGGTTGTACGTGGGAAGATTTTCTATCCAAAAGTTTATGCGGATGAGTGGAATACATGGATAAAGAAACGTCTTGACAACTTGAAATGTTACTTTTTCTACTTATTTAATTTATCTTCATGAATTTTTTAGATCAATAATTTTCCTTTTTCTGAAGTTAATATTGTATTCCATTTTATGAAAGTTCACGGAATTTGTCAGATGTGTGTTATGCAAAAAGTTGATATTCATTTAGTCACACTTCAATGTCAATGAAATAGGCTTTTGTTACATCGGAATTATCGAACAGTAGTGATGAATTGTTGTAGTGTTTTATCGTCTGTTGAAATGTAATTGTTATTTGTTTAGAATTAAACAAATGCTGCAGCGACGAATCTCACTCTTGCTTTCTCTCTCTCGCTCTCGTGATTACTGAAAGATAGAAGAAAAAAGGTGCGTTTTTTTTATTTTTCATTTTTTTACATTAAATTTGTGATTGATTATGTTGAATTTTAATAATGATTTGGCACGATGCAGCGTTGATTTGTGTACCAGCGTTGATCGTATATACCAAAAAAATAAGAAAAAAAAAAAAAAAAAAAAAAAAAAAAAAAAAAAAAAAAAAAAAAAAAAAAAAACACATTAATGAATAAACAATTTGTGGGAAACATGAATTTTGTTACAGTGAGCGGGATAAGAGTTGCAGAATGGTGGTGGATTGTTTGTCAGTTCAGGGGTCAGCTGCAGCTCGGAAGCAGGAGAGGAGATTGGGTGGGTCGGTAGGAAACAAGATGCAGCCAAACGGCGGCGGTGTAAGCAATGGTACCGGCGGCATGACGCCCAAGGAACTGTGTGACAACGACGACCTTGCCACTTCACTAGTGCTTGACCCATATTTGGGTTTTGCCACCCACAAAATGAACATCAGGTCTCTTCAATATTTTTATACTTGAAATAACAAAACATAATGATGAAAATATATAGATATATGTAAACGATCACAATTTCCTAACTTCCACGTCCACCATTGTCTACTTCCATATTGTTTTGTGCTCACTAGTTCTTTCAATAAAAAATTTCAGGTATCGACCATTGAAGGCAAATAAGGATGAGCTACGTAAAATCACCACAGATTTTATTCAAACTCAAAACTATGAAAAAACGTATAAGAAATTGATGAGCGGTGATTGGGGTGCACGATTACCACACACAAAATCCAAACAGCAACAAATCAATTTACAAAAACATGTCTACCGTTATCTACGAGTATTTGACAAAGATTCGGGGTTTGCAATTGAGCCATGCTACAGGTATTCGCTCGAAGGTCAAAAGGGTGCGAAAATTTGTGCAACACGGAAATGGTTGAAGCACGATAAAATACCATGTCTTGTTGGTTGTATAGCGGAATTAAGTGAGAAAGAAGAGGCTGCATTATTACATCCGGGGAAAAATGATTTTTCTGTAATGTTTAGTTGTCGTAAAAATTGTGCACAACTTTGGCTGGGTCCTGCTGCCTATATAAATCATGATTGTCGTGCAAACTGCAAATTTGTTGCTACTGGACGTGATACGGCGTGTGTCAAAGTACTACGTGACATTGAAATAGGCGAAGAAATAACATGTTTTTATGGTGAGGATTTTTTCGGTGATGGGAATTGTTATTGCGAATGTGAAACATGTGAACGTCGTGGAACGGGCGCATTTGCCAGTCAAAAACCTGGTGATGAATTGTCGACAGGTGAATTTATGACTTATTTCTTATTACATTAAAGTAATCTCATCGCAGAAATTCAATATAATAACCCAAAAATTGTGACAATCAATATTCAGATAATTCGTATTCTTGCAGGATATCGTTTGCGAGAAACTGACAATCGCATCAATCGTACAAAACATCGTCAGCAACCACTAGCATCAGCACATAAACAACAGCCCGACGGTACATTGAGCGAAAGAAATTCAATGCCCGTTGGTAATGCGGCAATAGCACCACAATCACTAAGCATAAAAGAATTGCGTCGTAAAGGCTTGACCAAATACGATGCTGAATTACTAATTGCTCAGGGTTGTCGTTTTTCCGATATTGCACAACAACAACCTACAGTACCCGATGATACGACAACAAATTCATCATCTCAAGCTCCAAGATCTCATCCGTCCCCAATGATTGGTCCTGGTACGAGAAATCTCCGCAATAAGCAACAGACTGCCAAGAATGAGAGCAACAATAATAACAATAATTCTAACAATAATAATAGTTCTGATAATATTAATAGTGGGAATGTTAAGAATGGGCAGAGTTTGCGAGCATCGAGACTACGGAAAAGAACGGAAACGAAGCGTAATCGTGCAAGTGTGGATGAACATTCGATGATTCATTTTGATGATGGTAGTAATCGTGACACGAGAGATGATGGAACAAATCATCATCGTAAAGATGATTATGATCGAGTGACAATGGATCGTTTAGACGATGAATCGAAAGAGAATCCTCCAGACACATCACGGATTCACGACGATTCTAATGATAATTCTGATCATGCGTCAAAGGAACATAGGACATGTCCAATATTATCAAAAGATCGATGCGAAAATGAGGAATTTAATGACAATCCTAGTTTGAATGATGCGAATCATGAAGCATCGATTAACAACGTTCATCATCACTCGAGTACGCTATCGACATTGAATAAAGAATGCAATGATGTAGTTGGCACATTATCGTCACAAAATGTGTTGGAACAAACTTGTACTGCTGAACGTTGGCGTAGCCCAACATCTCTCAGTGTAATGACGAAGCGACGGAAGTCGTTACAATCATCAGGTGATTCACGTGATATTGAACACAGAAAATCTCCAGCTCACGGTGAAACACCACGAAAGACAAATTTTGAAGAGACAACAGATGGTCAAACTCAGGGAAAATTTCTACACATGACCATGGCTAAAACTGCAACTGAATTGACTGAAGAATTATCCAATGAGCAATTTGATTCAATGCACATTTCATCAGATTCAAGAATGGGAATAATAGCTGATACAACCAACAATCAACAACTTGAACGAATGAGACTCGACGATGATAGTGATGTTTCTTTGCGTGAAAATTCCAGTAAAGAAGAAATCAATGACGATGTTCAAGGATCGGATACAGGTTATAGTGACAATGGAATTATTAAATCATTCAATCCCAATGTAGTTCTAGGCAAATGGCAAGATGATTCTAATCACCAAAAATCGGAAGATACAAGAAGCCTCACATTAAAAAGATCATTCGAATCGGTGGACAATAATGATAGAATTGTTATAAAATCCAGTTCACATTCACGACGACGGAACAAACGTGGTGGCCGTAGTAGTGGTGCAAAATCGAGGAAAGCTAAAACAACTGCAAGTGGCACTGGAGGAAAAGAACGACGTCCAAGGAAGAGTAGTAGTAATAAAGTTGCAAAGGCTAACGGTAGATTAACAAGAAGTTCGAAAAAAGATCGACAGAAATCAACTGCCATTGTTGCAGCAGCAGACGCAGCTGCAGTTGTTGGCGGTACTGATGATGATTCTGGTATTCAAGGGGATATTTATGAATTCAATGAGAAAGAAAGTAACCTCGAAGATCTCGGAATGACATCGGTTATCAGAAGGAATAAACATGAAAGTCGGATTCCTGATAATGTCGATAACAGGCTCGAGGATTCTTTGGATGAATTTGTAAATAAAGTAGAACCACCAGTTCTCGTTGCAGAAGAGCCATGGCCATTATCAAAGCCAATCAAACCAGTGATTAACAATGACAATGTACGTGCTGAGAATTTGTGTGAATCTAGTGCTAAGGACAACCATAGTTCACGTAAACATCAAGTTGCGATGCCAGAATATCAGTGGCACAGTGAATCACACTTTCGTGAATGTCCAACGACACCTGAACGTCCTGGTGGTAGACTAAAGTTGACATTGCGAATGAAACGTTCACCGGTTTTGGACGACGTTGTCGAATCTGGAACAAGCCTAAGTGAAGACAGTTACGAGCCTGAATATGAAGTATTACGGGTTGAGGGCGTGGAGAGTTCGAGACGCAAGAAAAAACACAAGACCCGAGATCGTGAGAGGCGACATAAACGACGTGAAATAACATTAGATCCTCCACCACCTCCAATGAAGAGACTCCGATTAATATTTGGAAATGAAACACACACTATTGATCTGCCACATTCTTAACGATTGCAAATATAACGTGCGCTTAATTATTATCATATAGATGGAATTAATCACTTCACATGTAAAGTTGGATTTCGTAGTATTGTACGAATGAGAATTTTTTGACAATTCCAAACTCCGTTTTTTTGTTTCTTTATATAATTATGTCGTTTGTTTTCAACGACTTTGCGACATACAAGTAATTGAAGATATGAATCGGAAGTGAAGGAACCGTTGACACTATTTATTCTCCATGGTAAACAAAAATGGCGAACTTGAAATCGCAGACAAGTCCATGAACGAGTGAGCATAATCCACACACCCACTCATACACATAAACAATATTTTGAGCAAATGAACAAGCAAATGAAAATGGCAGTAATAATATTCATACGCCCAAACTATGTATGTACAATAGTATTAATATGAAAACAATTAGTTTAAATAACTAGTTAGTGATAGTATTGATTAATTTGTCGCATTGAACAATGAAATGAAAATGAAAATGCACTGAATACCGACAAAAAATAATTGTATATACAGCACTCGTAAATGTTTAAACTATTTTCACGAGTAAATTCAATAAAAAAAAAAACACATTGCATTGCGAAAAAAATGTCGACGCAGTTATGGGGGAAGGAATGATCACAAAAAAGACGCGCTTAAGACGTGTGTGTATATCTCTCATGTCTCTCTACTTTTTACTCTCTCCAATTCTCTATATCTATCTCTTGTTGATGTTGGCGTGAAACACATCACTTATCAAGAAATCGAAGGATTTTCAATGTGTTCGAGCATTTAATCTCTTATCAAATCTTGACCTTCACTTGGTTGAACAAAAGAAAAAACAAAAATTTTAATTAAAGAATTTCATGTGTCAGCAATATATAGCCAAGTGGTCTCGTTGATGTATGTAATTTTCATAGCATTTGGAATATCGAGGCAGAATTTTCGATTCGCAGGTTAAGATCGCAATGGATTTAATGTGGGAAGGAAAGAGAAAAACAAATTAAACAAAAGTGTGTGCATTGAAACATTTTGAATTTCAAGTCAATGCTAATAATTTAATGAAAATTAATCTTCCTTCGCCCGTGCAATACCGTTAATTAATCACATTACTATTAATACATATAAATATTATTAATAAAATGAAAAACAAAGAGGAAAACACAAAAAAAAACACAAATTAATCTGGTGATGTGCGATGTAAAAAGATATTGTATTAGAAATTACAAGCTATAATCATTATAGATCGTAGATAAATTTTTTCTTCGGAGTTTGACAATCGTGCTCGCTCCTTTTGATGAAAAACAGAAAAAAAAACCTAAAAAAAATACGTTTGTGATATATACTATTACTATTACCATCTAATATTCTTGATTTTCGATACTACGAAATAAAAAACAAGAAAACTTTAGGGAATCCATCATTTTTGGTCATGTGTCATGCGAGAATTCATTAGATTATTTATTTTCTTTTTTTTATATGAGAGTGATTATCAATGGAAAACATGTCAGAGATTAAGAGAGAAAACATTTAGAATGGAAAAGTAATGGGCGTTTTCAGCCAAAATAGTTGCTTAGAATTTCAGTACTGATGACAACATATATGAATTGTATGTATACATTGGCACGAATGTTGATACCAATTGACAAGAAAGGGTATTAATAGAGGAATTTGGGGTATCAATTCCGATTTTAAGAAACACATGGCAATACGCTTTTTTAACGTCCCAAATTTGATTGTTGATATCTTCCCCTCTTATCTACTTTCTTCAATTAATAAAAACTTGTTTTGGAGTACGGGCATGATTAGATAAAAAAATTAAATAAATAGAGGGAAAGTTCAATATGTTGCTGAGCAATGTCGTGCAGTTAATTGCGCTTATTGTTTAATCGACGCGGTAGGTTTTTTTTCCGTCACTGCCATTAGAAAAATTGTTTAATTGTTATAATTGAATACATATTCATTTTTTTTTCCTTGCGCTTTGAATGTGTATTATCGTTATTAATTTGAAATCTTCATTAACAACATTCATCAATCATTTTATCGAAAAATGTAGAGGTATGCATATTATGACTACCTGTTGTTCTTTATATGTCCACAGAAAAATAGCTTCGAAATATCGTGAGAGTGGTTAATGAGAAAGTTTGTAAAAGCCACTTGACATTTTGAAAAAAAATGGCGAATTTGATATGCAAATGTATTTCTTAATTTTTTTTTCAAAAGCCAATTTTTTGAAATGATTATGAAATTCAACGATTTCATTATCTTGATCATCGTTATTCAATTACCTACGGTATGAACGATACATGAACTGCATAAAACAAGATGATAACGAAGGAGAATACATTGTCATTATTATTTTTTATGAATTAGGATATCTCAATAAACGAACTCAAATAACGTTATGCATATATATTTTTGTTCGTATTTCTATGTGTTTCTTCATCGAGTTATCCTCACCCATTCCCCTTTTACTCCGATTCAACTCTAGAGGCTCATAAAAGAATGGATTATAATAAGAAATGTATTCTCTTGAGCTGAAACATGTCTTACATATGAGACACTTGAAAATTCGCGCCAATGCGGATCAGCTGTTGAACATATGACCGAACATAACCTATAATTGAATAAAAGAAACCAACACAAACTATATGAAATGAACATGTGGACAAATTTTGTCTGGCCAAAGCAGTGAGTTTGGCTGAGAATTATCAACAATGCCAGAAGACAAAGAAATAAAAGGTTTCGATGATCTGAATCTCAATTCCTGGATTGTTAAACAATGCAACAGTATTGGTAAATCAGTCATTCATTTATATATCTTTATATATTTCCCATTTATTCATTTGTTCATTACTTAATGAATATGAAAGTTCTACAAATAGATATTGCAGCTCTAACCTAATATTGGTACATTTATCATTCTCATATAATTTCTTTCCTTACGTAGACACACACACACAATGTATCTAAACGTTTATACCAATTTTCCAAAGTACTAAAACTATTATGGTGAATTTCCAGGCGTAAAACAACCGACGCTAATCCAGCAGAATTGTATTCCAAGAATCCTTGCTGGAGATGATTGCATAGGTTGTGCGAAAACAGGGAGTGGGAAGACATTGGCATTTGCATTGCCAATTTTGCAAAAATTATGCGAAGATCCTTACGGTATATTTGCTCTGGTACTCACGCCTACCAGAGAGTTGGCCTTTCAGGTAGGTTTTGAATGAAAATTGGTCTAGAGTATTATTCGGTAGTAAAAGGTTATTTCCTTTATGATTCATGGAATTTTCTACTTATACATGTGTTGAGCACAGATCGTGAATATTTTAAGGCATGTCTTGATACAATTTGATAGCTTTCGAAACTAATTGAAGCATCGTCGTAATTGTACACTCCTTTTTCACAGATAGCTGAGCAATTCGCCGCAATCGGAAAATCAATTAACCTTCGAAAATGTGTCGTTGTTGGTGGCATGGACATGGTGGTTCAAGCGCAAGAATTAGCAAAACGTCCACACATTGTTGTAGCAACACCAGGACGATTGGCTGACCATTTGGAAAGTTGCGATACATTCACTTTAGACAAAATCAAATTTCTAGTCCTGGACGAGGCTGATCGACTTCTTGGTGGTCATTTCGATGATCAAATCAAAACGATATTTGCTGCATTACCAAAAAAACGTCAATCGCTTTTATTCAGCGCCACAATAACAGATACACTTGAACAAATAAAGAGCGTTGCGTCTAATACAGTATTTGAATATGATGAAAAAGATGATACAGGCACAGCTACAGTTAAAGAATTGGATCAGCGATATGTGTTGTGTCCCAGAGACGCACGTGATGCATCTCTCGTTGAAGTTGTACGAACGTTCAGAAACGATATAAATAAAGATGGCTCCATTATGATTTTTACGGATACCTGCAAATCCTGTCAGCTCTTATCGATGACTTTGAACGAGGTTGGATTTGTAAATGTAGCTTTGCACGCTATGATTAAGCAGAGAGAACGATTAGCTGCTTTGAGCAAATTCAAGTCGAATCATATTAAAATATTAATTGCAACTGATGTTGCATCAAGAGGTTTAGATATTCCATTAGTCGAACTTGTAGTAAATCATTCAATCCCCAATGTTCCAAAAGAATATATTCACAGAGTCGGTAGAACAGCGAGAGCAGGACGAGGCGGAATGGCAATAAGCTTAATTACACAATACGACATAAAATTATTACATGCCATTGAAGAAGCAGTTGGTACTAAATTAACAGAGATGAAAATCGATGGTAAGTAATGAAAAAGTTTAGTCGGTTCTGTAATTATTGATTAATGAATTGTAATTGTATTTTCATTTCGATATTTCTAGACAAAGAGATAGTTACGATATTCACACAAATATCGGTAGCAAAACGTGAAGCAGAGATAAAACTAGACGAAACAGATTTTTATGAAAAGAAAATTGTGAATAAGCGGAAGAAGCTCATAATGGAAGGAAAAACACCTGAGGAGATTGAGGAAATTCTTGCTCCAAAAAAGAAACATCGGAAAAAGGAAAAGAAAAGGAAGAATAAATTGTCAGATGAAACAGTAAACACTGGAGTAGATGAGAATAATGAGAAAAATGGAGAAAAGGAGATTGAAATAAAGAGCTAACACAATATTAACATCTTCCTCACTGATATATTTCTCGATATCAATACAATATTGATCAAGGTATATTTTTATATAGGTGTATCAGGAATATGATAATAACATTGAGGTACAAAAATGTATATATGGTTTCTTTTCATCAATGAGAAAAAAAAAAGATGATAATGCATATATGTTTATAGATAAAGTATGTAATGTAGTATCAATATGCTAGTTCTGATCGTGAGTGATCCTTATACTTCTTAGAATTTTTAAAACGCCTACATACATCAAATAACAATTTCCTCCTTCTGACAGGGACGAATGGCATTGTAAGGCACTAACAGTCAACGGATCTTCGACCAATTCAGTCATTAGTGTTACAAAATGTCAGAACTTTTCATTCAAATTCGGACCATCGGTTAGACAATCACATTTTTTTTTATCACACGTGCGACGCTCAGACCATATAAGTTATGACATTATCATCAATTCTGTAAACGGGCTCGAATTTTATCTTCATTCTTGATGAGATTTAATTTATCCATGAAGGTATAAAGTTCGTTTACATATTCCTTGGGGTATTTACGGAAGTGGCCGACGTGCGGTGACTTTTCAAATATTTTCACATAAGTCTGGAAATAAATCACTATGTGAGGAAAAATTCAGAATCAAATTCATCACTCAGGGAAATTACTCACCGGTGTACCAAGCGAGTCCCAAGTGTTTCGAACTCTCATATTACTTGGCACTGTTCCAATCGGATCGGTATTGCTCAATAAAAATAATGCAGGTGAGTGCACAATATTAGTGTGGAAGAGTTGACTCGATCGGATGTAATATTGCGTTGCTTGTTTATGGAAGGTTTTCATATGACACCTGGAAGTTGATTTCGATTAATATTAAAATATTTAACTGCAAACTAATCTGAATGTTCATATTCATTTCAACAATAATTTACTCCATATATTTTTGAAGAAGTTTTTGCATCACATCATTCTGTGGAAAAACAGCTTTCGATGTTCCAATACATAGCTCACTGATATCTGCTGCACTATCCCAAACTTGGCCCACAATTCGTTCAATTATATGATTATATCTCTTGGGATCTTCCAGTATGAAAGAAATCACTTCACCCCACATATATCCACCAATTGAGAATCCATGTAACATTATCTGCTGATAATTCTTTTGTTGATCCAGAAAACTCAACAAATCATGAGCTACAACCTTCACGGACATGAAAATAACGATATTTTGAATTTGAGTAATCATAACCCAATTAGCCATATTGATTTTCCATCCAATAAATAAAAATATATATTTACTCTGGTGCCTTTTACAGGCCACATAAGTTGCCAAGGTGTAGGATTTACTGTGACAACATCAAAACCCTGCTCCAAATATAAATTTGCGAATTTTCTGACGTGTTGTCTTTTAGAAAATAGCCAAGATAGAATAACTAATAACGACTTGTCTGTGCCATTTTCAGGACCACGAAATTTTTCCATTGGCTTTGGAGCTTCATCATCCTGACATATAACTTCAATATTTTTAGTTACATGGTGAGTTGATGCCATTCGACAAGCGACAAATCCCATCAGCTAAAATAATAAAAAGATATGACATCAATTATCATTATGAATGAGAAAGGAATGGAAAAAAAAAACGATAATACATTTTCATCTGCATACCAAATTATGTTTTTTCACTGGCAATGGTGATTGACGCATGGCAGCAAAACGATTTTTTGCTATTGTAAATATAAATTGTCTCATCACTGACATTTTGCTAGCGTCCAATTGTCGAAGTTACGTATAAACTGTATTGTATAATACTCCCAAACTATAAAAGAAACATCCACATTAGTCTAACAAAAGCCTATGTTTTAACTAAATTAATATTCAGTTTCTATTACTTATTTATCTACATGTACAGATATCAAATAACGGCTGACTGTATTATTTTCAAGGATAACGGTAGTTTTGCGTTCATATAATAAAACGACACAAAATAATTGCTACGGATTCGAACTTCACCAATAATAAAAACAAAATATTAAAAAAAATTGATGAACTCCTTAAATTCAAACTGGACTTTGCACTTCTTCATAGAATATACATAATCAAATTATCTGCAAATCTTCAGACATGAAGAAACAAAAAATCGCGAAAGCCTCTTCAATTTATATGCATAAAATAATAAGAAAAATGTGTACAAGTAGAGAAGATCAAAGTCCAAAATCTTTTACCGAAACCAATTAATGAATATGATATATCTGATATCTTACAGACAAACTCGTGTATCAGTGATCAAAACTACAATTCACGTGATATTAGAGAGGAATTTGCGCCCGGAAAAAAATAATGAAGTAACACTTACTATGACTTTGCCACTGAGTAGAAAAAAAAACTAGTTTGTGAATTGTTGTTATCTTTGCACGCTGCAATGGACAATCTGCCGCTCGGTACCACAACTATTAGACGACTGCGCAAGTGCTGCGAATGTTGTGTGAATTAACCATCCGCAAATATATATTTATGCATTCATAAATGAAGAATGAGTGCGAGAGAGACAATATGAGAATCACAAGCTCCTCTAAACTGAATGCCTTCAGTAAACTGTATATTACTTTTAAATTGAGTTGTCCCTCGGAGCACATGGGCTTTCTTATAAATCAAATGTATTAGCCATACTCAATTGATTGGCAATTGTTAGCTGTAAACTTTCTTACAGAATTAAGAATGGAATTGAATAATCCCGTGGTCAGTGAGGCCTTTTGACACGTCATTATTCTTTGTCTATATTATACATGTGTTGCGATCCCAACACATTGCAGGGCCAGTGATGGTCAGATAGTATAGTCACGTACTTATTTGAATTGGTATTTCAGCTCCGAAATATTCTCTTCATTATAAACGCATTTATATCTGGAAAAATATTTAATAATGATAATTGTCGAAGGGATGCGTAGCTATTACGGTAACGACATGAATTTCAGACGTTATTTTTCAGTTGTCATGAAATAATTAAAGTTAAAGTAATAATTCCGGATCTGTCGTTGATGTCAGCTCCAAAGTTTCATCTCAGCATTATGCACTCTTGCCAATATTGCTATTATTAAACATACCGCGGCAATCGAACGATCGTCACGTGACTATGTTTTTTTTTATTCTTCTTACTGTATTTTTATTGTTCATTAACCAATTCAAACAGTTGGAGAGATGATATATTCAAATGCTGATGCAAAACTATTCAAAATCTTACAATTTCCCTATTTCGTATACTACAAATAATTCATGAGTACTATAATGTAAATGACAAATACATATGAATAAATTTAATTCGAATATAACATTACATAAATGTGATATGATAGATATGGAAATATTATTTCTCAACTGTCAAGTCTTTTTGTCGATTGTTTGAACTGGAGCAAAGATGAATTAGTGTTGAAAATTGCGTGCTCGAGTGATTGCATTTCAGCACGAAATGGTTGCGTGACTCGAATTAATGATTTATATCGGTTAAATGCAACATTTGAACATCCGTTTTTCGTTTTCATATCGAGTAACACTATGCACTAGGACATATTGAGGCGCAATTTCCATCTACGTTGAGTAATGAATATCAACTTCTCATGAACCTTCAAATTCTGTAAACTTATGCTAATAGTAATGAATTACTTTAATAATAAAAAAAAGAAGAGAAATGACAGAAAGAGGACATGTTCACTCCCATTCAGTTCCTCATTTATTACATTAGTTTTGTATATTATTTAAATATATTAGACAATACTACATATTTATATTTCGTTGGGGGCACAACATTTAGAGAATTTGGGATGCGAATTAGTAGATTTATCAGAGTTATATATAGAGTGAGATAGAATTTTGGATTATATTTAGCGATTAAAAATGTTCGATTGTTGTTTTGTATTCTCTGATATTTTTTAAACCATTGTTATTTTTCAAATGTTTTTGATAAACATTCAATATTGGTATATGGATGAAAATATTTGTTTAAGAGGTGTATGTGTTTTTGTAATACATGGGATGAAATAATTCGAGATAATTATTTCAAGTTCAAATTACAGAGAGACGTGTAGTAAATATCCATAGGCAAAATGTGTAGTATTTATTAATTTTCTTCTCTATTCCCATTATGTATAATTTTTTTGTTATACATCCATTACGGATAACAACGCGACTTGAGTGAATGCAGTGGGATTTCCATTAACATTAGATAGAGAATACATCACGAATAATCGTGTTTTTCATCAATTGTAATATACCAATCTTTGTCAATTATGATTAGTATTGAGTCTATGGTGGAAATGATAATATTTTATTAAGGACTACGATGCAGCGTTGATTGACTGTTGAAATAATGGATGTGTTTACTTCTTTTCTTCTCTGTTTTTTTAATTTTTTGGTATAAATTACAATTATCATTCGGATCAACCACTGCACTCTTACAGAGTAGAACACAAAGAATAATATTAATCTCATGTGTAAGGCGTGGAGAATTGTTTAATGACTACAATAAATAAGTCAGACCACTACCATAATTATTGTTACTCGGATTAAATGACATTCGAGTTCATTACTGGTGGTCCAAGAGAACATCTCATTTCTCATTTTTTCTACAATAAAATTCATGATGAAAAAAGAAGAATAAATTTCCCTCCATTCTATTTGTGCTCATTTTCATCTTACACGATTATCTCTGTCTCCATGTTGCCATTTTTTAATCATATCCTTTACAATCTATTATAATATAATGTGACTAATTGATTCTAATTCCATACAAAAATTGGGAAAGTCAAGGGGGCAAGTTTGTGTATAAATATTTTCGTGTGGAGGAGAAAATGGTCCATAGTTGGGCCATCGAGTGCACTTTTAAAATATCACGAAAATATATCGTGCGTGCAAAATCGAAAATCTTCGACGCTCAATCAGATGTGTGCCCGATATTGTGCGAGAATAAATTCGTGTTTGAGTTACAATTTCATTGTAATTCTTTTTTTCATTTTTTGCATTCTTTCATCACTTTTTCTTTTTCAAATATGTATATTAATTTTTGTGCTTGATTCGATTATGACGTTTAGTAGATTATTTCGCATTCGTCATATCCCGATATTCATAAACAGGAAATGAGAGTTTTTATTTCCACTCATACACTCATATACTCAATCGATGAACATAATTTTCTCTTTTCTTCGTCAATCAATCAGTATTTTATCTATTCCTATCTAAATGCAGATTAATCTATCCGAGCACTCATTTCCACTCATGATAATTGATTGCTCCAAATTATTCTCTATTTTCAATGTTCACAAATTGTGTTATTCGAATACGTGATGTGTTATGATGAATGTATTTTGAAGTCATCCATCTTATTTTTCTAACAATATAACGCAGATTATTGTACATTCGGTTCTGAGTTAGTAGCATATTATCAAATCAAATATAACATATTAAAAAGAATAAAGACTTGTATGAAATATTTAGGTACATTTGATCGTTGAAAAAAACGATCTTCCATAAAGTATTATAGAATGCATCTACATAATGGGTTTTTTTTTCTATCTTCCCAATGTACAATCGCTTATTGTGCAATTACATATGTTTTGTTATATGTGTATCATATAATGTAAGTGGATCAACAGGAAAAATAAGAAGTAAATTGAAAATGTGAATTCAATGCGAAATGAGTAGACTATGAGTAATCTTACATTGAACTATTATATTCGTAGGAGAAATAAATTAGTTAAAAAAAAAATAGTATCTTGTTGGCAGTCTATTTTAAAGCGAACATAAAAAAATTAATTTAAACTAAAACAAACAGAAATGCAATAGTACAGAGTTCGTCTCCACATTCAATAAATTATAGCACACTCGGAATACAAATGCAAAATTCATGTGATGCAATTAGGACTGATCGATGCTACAGTCAAAAGCGTACTCAATTAAATATTCCCACTTGAATACTGATCCGTTCATTGAACACTGGAAGCACGGTTAATTATATACGAACGATATATGAATATTGCTCGAATTCGATTTCATTTCATATTCGTATAGCAATTTATTTTTACGTGCTTATCATTCCAATTTTATTTTCATCTACAGAGAAGTTAAGAAAATTGTATGAAAGCCTTTCTCATTCATGAATAATTTAATTTTGATAAATAAAAACATTATTGTGATTAAAACAGAACGGACAATAGTCAAAAAACATGATACAAAATTCCACAGAGTCAAAAATGTTAAAACATCTTTGATGTATTCAGTCTATCTACAGAAGCGCAATTCACAGTAAAAAAAAAAAAAACAATAATTATGTGGAAGAGGAATATATTGATAGCGACTATCTGTTATCTAGATATAGTTACCTACATAAATGGCAATAAAACTCCGAATGAAAATTATTCTTACTGGTACATCATGACTCCTTTACTATCTATTTTCACAAATTAGAGAAACAATTATCATTTGTTTTCCTTAAAACTTTTAACTACCTATACCAACCATCATAATCTCAAAATCAGTTTTTTCGTATTCTATTTCTTACTCATTGACTTCATATTGATCGAAAAAACTTCCCGAAATAAAAAAAACGCAGAACAAAAGTAGACTAACACTATCACAATCATGGCAGTATTATCAGACATTGCACAAAAAATTCAGTGTACACGAAAAATTTCATTTTCCATCTCTAACATATTGCATGAACCTACTTCGTTTCATTCATCATCATGGCAATCATTAAACCCCCTCGAAATGAGTTCCATTCACTATAATATATCGTCTGATCACTGGGATAGAGTACAGCAAAAACAGGTGAATTAAAATTATGAGGTTGTCTCTTCTTAAATGTACTTGTTTTAAATGCAAGTCTCTAAGACGAGACGACCGTGCGTTATGTCTCAGAAAGCTTCGACAAAACTTGCAGGAAATAGTCCAGTGCGTCCAGTGCGCTGCTGTGTACCTTTGTACCATCCATCGTCGCGTTTTTTATGTACGTAAATAATGTCACCCACCCGTAATTCCAATTCAAATTCACTATTTGGTGGATACGGAACGATACAACGAAACCGCGCTACACGTTCAAATCTGCATGGAAAATAAATTAAGTTTAAAATAAACTCGAGCTGTATAATAGAATATGCATGAGTATATCGACCTTGTATATATATATCAAAGAGACGAACAGGAGATCGTTAAACTCACCGTTCACGAGTAGCTGGTTGTTGTTTGCTTTGCTTTCCCATTCCAGCATCCAACGAATTGCTTTTACGATGATGATTAGCAGCAGCCGCTGCAGCTACGACACCAGCACCACCCCCAGTTTCCACGGATCTGTTTCATAGTTTTATTTGATTTTTATTGGAATAAATTATCAAGCAAATGAAAAGACACATCTATGTAAACATTTATTCTGCTAACTAGACATTGATTGATTGAACAGTTCGACATGCTGGAGCACGAGCGCAGTGTAATGTGCAATTCTCGTTGTCATTTGTTTAGTTTAGCCCCTTACCATGCAAAAACATTACAAAAATTATTATACAGAATACATTTCCATATATTTTTTTAAAAGGATCAAACGACTGTCCATCTTTCCAGTCTCATAACGACGAAGTCTTGGCATCGTTTCAACTAACCTTTGCGTAAAAGAAATAGGCAACGAGGGCCGTTCCTTGTGCTTAACTCTCTGTGATGTTGTGAGCGTGCCTTGAACAGTGCCAGAATACAAGCGATGGTGATTACTCGGCACTCCTGTTGTATTATTCTCTTGGCTGGGTCCAATCTGTAGCAACTGACTCGGACAAGATCCCGATCTGATCTCGCCAACCATCGCCGTATTGTATTTTTATATATAAGAAACAAAACAAGACATTACCTTGATAATTTGCGGAACAGATAGATTTTCTCCTTCGGCGGCGCAATCGCGAATTACATTGCCGTTCTGTCTCATTTATTTTAGTAAAGTGAGTGCAACAAAAACAATAAATGCTAACATTGCAAATTCAAAACTTAATGATGATGAGATAACACGAAAAAACTAATTGTGATTAATGCAAATTCCATTGAATGAATAACAAAGTGTAAAAAAAATTGTATGATGAACACGAAACAATTCAAGCATCAGGAAAAAAGCTGTGATAATTTGCTCTTTCGATTCACAAAAATATCAAGAACTTACCGCACATGAACTGCTTCAACGGAAGCGACGAAATTTCCATCATCGAATACAGGATTGTCCATAGAATAAGTCGCCGGCGGTGGTGATTTTGATTTCTTTATATTCGTCAATCTACGCATCAATGACACACCTTTTTCCTTCTTCTCCTTCAGCTAGTGAATATAAACATACAAACATTAATTCCCAACCATTATTATACCATCATTGCTATCAACAATAAATACAAATGATACCTTTATTTTTTCACTTGATTTAGTTGCAGCCACTGAAGCATTTGGTGGTGGTGTAACACCACCAGTAATTCGGAGAGTATTATTCGGACTTCGGCTCATATCTGAGGAGCTCGTTGTAGCCGGTGAAACAATTGTAGACGGCGGCGAGAGCATAGTTTTTCCCGGTGAGGCTTTAAAAGAGTAAGCAAAAATAGAATTTAATTGATAGATTATTTCTACCTACACAAATTCATGATTACTCGTTTCTTCTGTTTATTCTTTTTACCAGTACTTGAAGACATGACGGCGCTGTGACTCCGACCAAGCGGATTAGCAGAAGCTTGCTCGGAAAGCCGGGGTGGACTCTGCCCTTGTCCTTGACCATGCCAAGAGACAGAAACAGCAGGCGATGGGCTAACAGCCCTTGGTGGCAGTTCTGGTGGTGGAAGTGAGCGCGGACTGTAGGGTTGTGGTGCAGGTCCTTTATTCTTCGAATAAGTCAACGTCATTCGTGGTTCACTTGTCGTTTGGGCAGTTGTGAGAGTTGATGTTGGATGAGCAGTTGTTGTTGAAGTAACCCGGCACATTCCTCTTTGGCATTTAGCCGGTGCAACATAATTCCCAGGGAAAACTCCACATTTCTGGGTGCGATTAGAAGTACCTTTAAACCAACCATCCTGGCAGCGTTCAGTTACCATATAAATACCACCTTTCCGCAACTCAAGTTCATCAGCCTTTTGTGGTTTGTACGGATATAATGCGACGTAAGCCGCAGGCAAATTGGCAGTGGTACTTGATGTCGCGAGACTTGGAGACGGTTGTGCCAATACAAGATCGCTGCTGCCACTCCGTCGATGACGAAGACTGTGTTCGGGTGTGGGTCCACATGTTTGTGAGGATGGAGAAAATGCTTCGCTGCTTGTGCCTGAATTATTTGGACTGGAATTCAATGCACCATCCACTGGTGGACTGAGAATTTCGGCGCTGTGCCGATGATGAGCGTGTGGGTGATGGCTTGAGTTGATTGCTGTGAAGCTGTGGCGTTTAACATTGTGTCTTCCCCCTACAGCTGGTGGAGAGATTGCGGGACTGCTTGGGCTACTTGGTGCTGTGCTAGAACTACTAGATGTACTCGAGCTATTTGGTGTATTAGGAGTAGTTGTGGTAGAACTTCCGCCTGATGAAGCTGTTGAACTTGAATCGGATACTGGGAGTGCTGCAGCTGGCGCAATTTGTGGACGTGGTTGACTTGTTGTTTGTACATTTCTTGAGTGATCAGTGGGTATTAATGGTGTAGTCTCTTCATTTGTTGGTGTTGGTGGTGCAACACGTGATGGTCCGGGTTGAACATTGGTTGATAATTTCATCAGAGCACGAGCCACACTATTTAATTCGACAAATGCCAATGGGAATATACCGATACGATCAAGAAGTTTACCTTCTGCCCAATTCTCATCAACTCTTCGTATCACACTTATTACTTCCCCTTTATTGAATGTTAGACAACCATCTTCCTCGTCATTTGTCATTCTAAAATCGTAGAGAGCTTTGCATTGAGGAACGTGTGGTGGTAACGGAGTCATTACCTGCAAAATCAATTATTCCGTCAAATCTCCAGCTGTTATGGTTGCATATGTTACAAAATATTCTGTATCAATTACCTGAACGTAAGATAGAGGAAAAACACCATGATTATTTCCACACTCTCCAAAATACCAATTGTTATCAATTTTCTTTCGCAACACGACAATATCTCCTTTTTTGAAACTCAAATCACTGGAATAATGACGAAAAATTGACAATTATGCATTGATTATAAAGTGATGTCAAATAATGTAAATAGAATATGAAAATTTTATTCACCCTGGGACTTTGGAAATATAATCATAAATTGCACGACCATACGGTTGATTATGAAGGTGCACCTGCTTGGCCGAGGCATTTGCATGCCGAGCCGGATCTACTGCAAGCACAACTGGTACCATATTAGTAGTAACAGCCGGTGTAGGGGTTACTTGATGACCGCCAAATAAACGTTGAGGTCCAATTGTGGATCGTGCGTGAGGTTTGGCACTTTTTGGTGTCGCATTTCTCATCCCTTCAAGTATTCTCATGAGTAATACATTTGGTGGTAAATCATCGATCTTAACGTCAACCAATACCCGACATTCAGGACAACGTAATTCGCGATGTGTACTGACGATTTCTTCCAAACATTTTTTACAAAATGTATGCTGGCATGGCAGCACTTTGCTCGATGTGTCCAATCTTTCAAGGCAGACCGAACACTCCAATAAATCATTGAGCATACATTCATCCATGATGCAAATTCAAATTTTGCTCAACTTTTATCAAACACTTATAATACAGTTGCACGACCACTGTCCAATAAAGAAGCAATACCGCGAACAATAATGAATTCCCACGCGTAAATAGTGTTATTCGTCAATAATTTTAGCATTCGTCTCCCCCCAAATATTAACAGCCAAAAATAAAATCCCTTAATGATGAGTGTAGCAAATATGAATTAACAACAATGACAAATGTCTCAAGAGCAAGCCTGTAGCAATACAACATCCACAAACATTCTTTACTGTCTCACGAGAGTTCTCTGAACCATAAACACCAACTACACTCTCTTCTCATCACTTTCGCTGCATGCACTCTCGTAGACGACGATCGCTATATACCATGAAGAAAAAAGTCCTCGACGCACGAGTTGTTTCAACTCTTCCAGCGAAATACCTCATCAATTTTCCCCTTTCTTGACTCATCATATCCTGATCAAATGGTCTATTACACACACACTCATCAAACATATACATATATATATAAATATGTATTCATATGGTTTGATATTTTCCGTTGTTCTTCGTCCTTTTCCAATTGAAGGAAAGTGCATGGGGTAGAGAAAACGCCTTGTTTCTATACGTGTGTCACCAACCCCAAACCAACGCGCTGTCAGCAATAGAATAATTCTAGTCCCACAACAATATTAACCGTTTCAATTGTTGATGCGATATTGTCGCTGGCATTGAGCCTCAATGAACAAAATATCCACGTGGTGAGCAACATTATCTCATAGAGAATTTGAAGAGACTCCAGAGAGCCATAACGTTCTCACTCACCAACCGATTAGACTTTGTGAAATCAATCACGCTCCGCCATTTCCGGCTGTATCCTTTTTTTTCATTTCTCCGTACTTACTTGCTGTCTCACTCGCTCATTCCCTCTTTGCCTTTAATCCCCACATGTACTCATGTTGCAGGTGCAATAACCAACATGCTACGTCATTGGCTGTTCATAGTTGCAAGGATTGCCACACAAAGGCTCCTCGAGTTACGTATAAAACAATCGTGCCACCCGCAATTGTGTCTGGATAACCTAGAAAACCACACAAAATGGCGGCGGCATATTTAATCATTTGTTTATGAATTTTTCATTGAAAGGTTAAATAGACAACTATTGTTGATAAAGTCGTCAATAATTGATCTGTAAACAAATGAATGCTGTTGTTGAGTGTGAATATTTAAGAATATGTGCTGAAACAAAAGAGAGAGAATGTGCAATTGTCTGAAATAGAGCGGGGGACAATTCGAATTATTACAACCTAACGATATTGCGTTTCACACAGATGAAATGGAGGAAAATGGTGTCCGTAAGATGCGATTGGTCATCGCTGAATTCAATTTTCATCCAATTTCCGATTAGTCTTCGGATGAATCAACCTTCACTCTATCAATTATTTCTCAATGCGATCAATAGAACAAAGTTAATCAATATATGGCAGACATTAAAGGTAAATCCATCATCAATCGTAATAGAGCGGGAGATAATTTAAACCACTCTAGCGGTAAAAACTCGCATTATCATTACAGAATAGAATGACGTCATCGAGAGCAACGTTTGTGTATTGCGGGGGCGGATAAAAAAAGAAATATCAAAGTGTATGTGAGCAGTGAGACAGTTATATTGAACAAGTATACACATGTCGAATATTTGTTATCCTCTTCTCATTCTGCAGCTACAGAGAAGTCTCATTTTGATTTAATATATCGTTTGGCGCGGCCGCTTTGTAGTCGTGGTGGTTATAATACGCTTCCGGGATTTGTGTCGCTTGAACTCGGTACACGGGGTGTGATGAACGAGTGATAGTGTGCGTGTGTGCCACTGCGGTCCCGAAGGTAGATAAAAGCGAGTGAGTCGAGGCCGTGCCAGTGCGAATTCACTGAAGGTCGAGGGTGGTGTGAGCCGCGTTTTGCAGTATTATTTCATAGCCAACAATATTCTGTGTGACAGAGAAAAAAAAAGTATCAAAAAAATTGATTATTAATCAGATCGGGCAGTAACATTAACAATTGTCCGGTCCATGTGATCCGCTGATCGAAGATGCTCATCAAAGAATTGTGAGTGTGACTAATCAACCCGACACGTTGTCGTACTTATGTGTGTATGGGTACGTGTGTGTGTGTGTCAAGAAAACGAAAATGAAACGACGAACGACAGCGAAAGGATGGAGACAGTTGTATAGCCAATTAGATTAATTTAAAAATGATTAATTTCGAAGAAAGAGCGGGAGACTTCCGGACACGTATATCATCGATATTGTATCATTCAGATTTGTACAGAGAATTCGAAATTCTTCTCTTATGACTTCTTCTAAGGAAAAGAATACTTTTCTTTATCTTTTTATTTCAATATGTAATTGTGAAGGGATATAAAGAGATGTATGAGATATTGGAGCATTGATAATCTTTAGCGGATCTGAAGTGTCAGAGGAAGTCAGAGGGGTTGTCCTTCGTCACCCCCCTGAATCCCCCATTTTCTCACTTCCCTGTTCCGCCGTCGGTGGTCGAGATTATATTAAGTATATTTTTATATTCTTGAGACAAAAAAATAGGGATTTTTTTTCATCACACTTCTCTTAGAAACTGTGTCAAGTAGCAGAGTGATATGTATTTGTGGAATAATGAAGGGATGTAAATAGATTTTAATTGTGGACTAATAATAAAGAGATGGATACGGTTATGCCATAAAAGAGGAGACAATGTATGGATGAAGAGGGAGGTAGACATTATATGTATATGAGAAAAGCGACATCCGGTTGAATTGTTGTTCATGCGGCGCGCTATCGATTTTTGGTTTGACTTACAATTGGCGCCCGACAATCTGCCAACGTGACCGTCCATCACTTTTTTAACTAAAACGTCGTGTGGATGTTGAAGACGTTGTCGATGATTGAATTTTTACAGAGCGAAAGAAATTTGGCGATGTGGATAATAAATATGATGGCTAAATTTGACACAAGGCCATTACGTATCGATGCAATAAAAAAAAACATGTTTTCTGAATGATGTACTTGTATTTTTTACAGCGATGATTAAACTTAAATGTCCATATTTAATGTATTTTTTTTTCTGTTATAGCCGCGTCACCCTGCCGCTCACGGTCGAGGAGGTATGTCATGATTCAAATATTTCGTCTATGCTGTAAAATAATGAAATGGAATTAAATCATTTCGCGTGACAAATGCTAATTGAGATGAAGAAAAAAATGACAAGGATTGATACTTATTTTGAGTGACACTGCACTATTTACTCTGAGACATGTTCGATTTGTTATAACAACAGTGTAATACAATCATATAAGGAATTATATCACACGACTAGCGATATTTGATGTTGCAACATTAATAACACAACATAAACATTGCATTGGAAATCATTTTATATTTCATGTATAAATATTTTTTTATCATCATGATATATTATTCTTACTGTTCTTTTCTTTGCTTTCAGTACCAAGTGGCTCAGCTTTTCTCGGTGGCAGAGGCGAGTAAAAATAATACTGGTGGTGGAGAAGGTATTGAAGTTTTGAAAAACGAGCCATTCACGGACTATCCACTATTAGGTGGACAATATTCTTCGGGCCAATATACGTATAAGATTTATCATTTGGCGAGTAAAGTACCGGCATTTATTCGTCTACTTTTACCAAAGAGTTCATTGGAAATTCACGAAGAGGCATGGAATGCTTATCCGTACTGCAAAACAGTTATTACTGTGCGTATATTTATTTTGACAATTTAAATTTGTCTTTTGAAAATCTTAATAATTATTCACGTTATTTCTTTTTTTTCAAGAACCCTGGATATATGAAGGATAACTTTATTATTATGATAGAATCATTTCACATTGGTGATGTTGGTAATCAACACAATGTAAGTCCAATGTCTACTCGTATCCATATATTTACACAAATGTGTCAACATAACTTGGAGAAAAAAAAATTTTTTGTTCGTGTTTCAGGTTCACGAATTGTCTGCTGATAAATTGAAAATGCGTGAAGTTGTTCACATAGACATTGCCAATGATCCAATAGCAAGCGGAGATTATAAAGAAGATGAAGATCCAACCAAATTCAAATCGCAAAAAACTGGTCGAGGTCCGCTGGTCGGAAAAGACTGGAAGAATACTGTTTCGCCTGTGATGACGTGTTACAAACTTGTCACATGTGAATTCAAGTGGTTCGGTTTGCAGACACGTGTTGAAAATTTTATTCAAAAGGCTGAAAGGCGTCTTTTCACTAATTTTCATCGGCAAGTATTCTGTTGGATAGACCGCTGGCACGGGCTTACGATGGAGGATATCAGAGCGCTTGAGGATAATACAAAAGAGGAGCTCGATAGAGTGAGAAACCATTCAACTTTTTGTCAATACCTATTTTTATTCCAATATATCGATTACATAATGGATGAATCAACTAATCATTCCTATTCCACAGCAAAGACATGAAGGCGAAGTGCGGGGAATGCGAGCTGATGAATGAGGCAACTGTGAAATTTTCCAACACCAGTTAAATGAGTTCGAATTAATTTTCCTTACATATACAACAGAGGACAGGCAGACAAAAAACCAGAGACAAAAAAGAAAGAGAAAGAAGCGAAAATCCATTGAAAAAATAAAACAAAAAAAAACACAAACATATTTGGCCCACTATTAAAGTGATACCACATCTCAACCTAAAATGTGTGACTGTTTAACGAATTCCTATATACCTGAATCTGTCTTAGATCTCATGTCTTTTCAACGGTCACTTACGGATATTAATCCAGTCGAAGATAGTCTGAAACATTATGAATGAAGTCTTGGTCAATATTAAATGGCATGAATTGAAAATCTTAATTCGAAAAGCCGATCGAACGAAGATCATGCATGGGTATGCATGAAAAATAGAGTAATAGAAATGTCTGAAGGAAACGAAAAACAATAACAATACACACACTTACACACAATTTTGGGGTTCAATCGGATATTTGAAATATAATGACGATGCGAATTATAGATAATTAAATAATGATAATTAATTGATAGTTTAGTAGTTAAACCAATAAATATAGTTATGAAACATTTGTTAAATGGGCGATTGCGCCGACAATGGAAGTATACAGGAATGATGAGCTGCAAAATTATGAAACAATACACAAGATGAGGAAATGAATATTTTTATTCCCTATTTTTGGTTGACTATATTTTAGTAGACGCGAATTTTTTTTATCCGTTCTGTAAAAGATGAATGTTATTCACGTTGCCATTATTTGAAGGAAACAAAAAATAGGTGAACAAATCGAGAACGTTCATCGTCGAGGTCGTCGTCTTTTTTTTCACGCGTTGCTGCAAAATTGACTGCGATTATATTGATCATTGGGCTGCTAATTTTAATTCCATGTTAATCTGCGCATATTCTTATTTTTAACGCATACAATCGATTCAACGATGAAGTGACACGAGAGGGAGAAAGAGAGAGAGAGAGATACAAAGAGAATGATACAACGGCGCGCATCCACACAATCGTTTTTCAACGATTTCAATTTAAATGAAATACAATCATTTATATATACATATATCTGCAATGTAATTTATTTTTTCGTAACGTTACAATGCAATAGTTTTAGTATATACGTGTTGTCGATGATGTGAAAGTAAATAAATTTCATTGACGTATATGAAATTAATCATAAATTATATGAGGAAGTGTGATCGAATTCGGCCGCAATTTCAAATATAAAATATGGCATAATAATGGGAAAAACGAAAAAAAACAAAAAAAAAGAGAAGACAATCGAATTTGTCGATGGCATGAAAAGGAAATTGAATCTTCGTTATTGTCAAAAAGTTTCTTCTGCAAATCATTATTCGCTCCTTGCGACTTTCCTTAACAAACAAAAACATAAACATGAAAAAAAAAAAGAAATAAAAGTATGAAATGATAACTCATAGAAAAAAATGATGAAACTCAGTCTTCAATGTTACAATAATATTTGAGTGCCGAGGCTACTTTAATGAAAAATGAAAAATTTATAATAATAAATATATTTCTGATTGTCACATAAGACAGTATGAGAAAAAAAAAGAGAGAATATTAGAGAGTAAACAAAAGGATGAACAAAATGCTGAATTAGAAGAAGAGGATAAATGTAATCTATATTATTGATAATAAATGAGTCCCAATTGGGTACATGTATGTTATATACGTGAAATTCAAATGCGAATGCGCATATTATTTAAATGATTTTGGAAGAAAGGTAAATACAAAATGGACTACCCGATAAAAATTATGAGAAAAAACAAATTGTACTGCAAAGTTAGGCTATTTCAATTTATGATGATGTCCCAGTATCAAATTATTCTTACAAGACGTCGTTGTACATAAAAAATGAAAAATTATCACAAAAATTTAAACGCGGCATACAATGAAATTCAAGAAATGTTGAAATGATGCGTACGCTAATTAGCTTCGCTTGCATTCCGATGGGAGAGTATTACGATACGATTTCAATTGAGAGGGAACGAGGAAAAAAACATAAAAACAAAAACGATCTCAAAGGACTTACTATTGCTATAATTGTTATTAATCATCATAGTCGCTATCCAATAAATAAAGAATTTCGATATGTCTGATCGAGTCTGTGGAACTACAAGAGAAGAACCAAATGATCGTGTCACGTTATGATCTTAAACAGAAATGAATCCATTAGTCACGTAGCTGCAAGTGGTGAGGGATATACAAGCAGAAAAACATGGATAAAAGGAATGTAACAAGCAATAGCATAAGTGCACACACATACACATGATCATTAGGTCGGGTTTAATTGTCGTTTGCACAAACAAAAATGAAAATAAGATGAAACAAAAAATATGTATGCATATATATATCTGTATTTCTATATGTATATGAAAAGTATAACAGATACCTCTCTCTGATCGTAATATCATCCAGTAGATTGATACAAACTCCAACTCGATTATTATCTCTTAAATTTTACGATTCGCTGAATGTTTCCGTGTTACTTAGAATCTAAGAGAATAAATGATGAAGTGGAAATTAACACAAATGAACTAGGATTGGATCCATCGAAAGTGTACACCCAAATGATAGTTAAATTTTCAAAACAAAGCTTGCGCTTTTGCAAAGTGACAAAAAAAAATCAAATGAAAAAAGATTAACAAATAAATGAATGAGTTTGAATTGGTGATAGCATTTCGATCAATATGTGATCGTTTCTCTAGCATTGAATTTCACTGTGCGCGATAATATTTATTCAATTGTGTTTTTATTAGTGATTTTTTCATAATAGTTAGAAGTTAGGCTGCTCCTGATCATTGGAAGAAAAATATGGAGAAAGTGAGTGAGAGCAATGGGAAGCGAGAGCGAGAGAGAGAGAGAGAAAGTGTGAGAAAATGTGAAAAATTGTGCGGCTGAGTCAACCATACGCTGCCAAAGGGCCGACGATGATTTAAACCCAACGTATGAATATGTATACGTATATATCCATCACGTATATGTATGTATACGTATGCGCGTACGATGACAAAATTGGAAAAAAAATAAAAATAGGAATATACATAGTGTCAAACATTCACATGGTCGTGAGGCTAAATAAAATTGGAAGAATATAGTAATTTTCTCATTCATTTATTCATCCTTTTAATTATATATCGTCCAATTTTCTTTTATCATGTTTCAATCGTGAGCTATTTTATAGCCCGACTTCATAAAAATTGGCGTCGATTTCATTTTAGATTTGAAATCTCAATCGGTTTTTCTCTGCATTCAATTCATAAATCGCATAAAAATATATCATATTAATGTATAGTTCCTTCTTGGAATACAATTGTGATTCGTTCAGTTAAAAATTGTATAAAATCAATTGATTATCATCTATATTCAATAGAATCAGTAGAAGATATGATTAATTCGTAGATTCTCGCCCGTATAACTCGCCATATGACGTCAGATATCCCTTTCGCTTTTAGATTGCACTTGAGAATAATTGACGTATCCAACACTTCCCACGTCTCAGATAAATTTTTCTATTGCCCATTCATCAATTATGAATCAATGATGCAATGTCAATTGATCCGACCGATGTTTTTAATTAAGACCATATTCTTTAATAATATTTCCAGCAATAACAAGTCGTTGAATTTCCGAAGTGCCTTCATAAATTTCTGTAATCCGGGCGTCTCTATAATGACGCTCGGCAGGCATATCAGAGACATATCCCATTCCACCTAGAATCTGGATACACTGATGAGAACAAAATGTTGCAGCCTCAGATGCCGCAAGTTTCGCCATGGCTGCCTCTTTGGTATAAGATATGTTATTATCTTTCAGATACGCCGCTCTCCACGTTAAAAGTCTCGCACTCTCTAATTTCAACGACATATCCGCAATCTTTTGTTGAATTGCCTGAAGCTTGATGATGGCTTTGCCAAATGCCAATCGTTTGCTGGCATATTCCACAGCACAATCCAATGACGCTTGAGCAATTCCAAGTGCCTGACTTGCAACACCAATTCGACCAGCGTCCAACGTCATCATAGCAATTTTAAAACCCATTCCAGGATCACCCAGCAGATTTTTTGCTGGCACTTTGCAGTCTTCAAACATCAATGAACATGTACTGCTTGCTCTGATACCTAATTTATCCTCTTTCTTCCCAATTTCAAGACCAGGTGTTGGTGAATCTACAATGATAGCACTTATCCCCTTATGTTTTTTTGATTTATCAGTAGTCGCAAATAACACAATCCCTTTTGCCTCAAATGCATTCGTTATCCAGCATTTTGTCCCATTTATCAAATAATTGTCACCATTATCTTTTGCAGTGGTTGATGCTGCGCCAGCATCGGAACCATTGCCTGGTTCACTCAATGCAAAACAACCCACTTTACTACCGTCTGTGAATGGCGTCACATATTTTTCTTTCTGCTCTTGAGTACCAAACTTCTCAATCGGCCCAAGATACAACGAATTATTAACGCTCATGATGACACCAGCGCTTGCACAACCCCGTGAAATTTCTTCCATAGCAATAGCATATGCTACGTAATCCAATCCAGTGCCACCAAGTGATTCCGGAGTGGCGATTGCCATGAGACCGAGCTCACCCATCTTTTTAACTTTATCAACCGGATATTCATGATGCTTATCGAGGTGTCCTGCAATTGGTTTCAATTCCGCTTCAGCAAAATCTCTGCAATGGAAATTACCATAAGTTATTCATATTGAATTTTACACTCATAACTGATAAAAGTCAAAGTTCAAAGCTACATAATATCACCTGACTGTTTTATAGAGCATCTGATGTGTCTCAGGCAGTGAGTTAAGTGAAGCAATTGATCTTATCACGTCCGTATGAGTTTTAATTGCCGTCCGGCAGAGACCTCAAAAATAATAATAAACAAAAATATCAAATTTCGCAATATTTCAAAGTTATATGTTATTTATATAAATTCTGTATTATGATGACCTACCGACGATTCGTAGACAATTCATTATTGTTGATGGATGTGAGCTGCTTCAACAAGTACTTTTTTTTTATTTCATCGCGGTTATTTATGCACAGTATGTTCCAAAGTTCAAAATATTATCATAACGTAGCGCTCTCATTGTCAGATTCCTACAATTATATTTTATGGGTTCTTTCAAATAGCCCGGGTAGATTATCATAGCGGGCGCGAGATGACTTAGCCAAAGAATACAGACGTCCATAGAAGATCCGGCTTGTTTGACTTGGTATTGAGGAGCGTAACGTGATTGGTGGAATCGTACAAACACTATGGAAAAGCAGAATGAGCCGAAGATCCACGAAACTCTCTGAAGTACATTCTTTGACTGGTGTGTGTGTATATAAATTATAAACCGTCACGAATAGTCATGAATTCGGTTTTGTAGGTTATAAAATTATATCACTGATAGACTGAAGATTTTGGGTGTAAAGAAACAAGCAAAATGTCAAACTTCAGCTTTGGCACACCAACAACGGCAGCGAATACCGGCTTTGGCGGATTTGGTGCCCAAAAGTAAGTTTTTAGGTTATAACATAACCTCAATCTCGACAATATTCTATGCATGAAAAGTTTTTGCTATTAATTAGGGATTGAATCGATTAACTCATTTCTCATGTAATCGGATGAATAACTAGGCCTGCTACAGGATTTGGATTGACTGGCTCGACATTTGGAGCTCCAGCGCCCAGCGGAAATCTCACTTTCGGTGCAGCCGCTGCAACACCTGCAACAAGTTTACCAGCACCTAATTTCAATTTTGGAAACACATCCACTACAACGACATCAGCATCAAATCCAGCTGGTGGTTTATTATCAAATACTGGAACCGCGACAACGACTCCTAGTTTGTTTGGTACTCCTGCTGCTACCGCAACACCTCTCACTGGTAATCTCAGTTTTTCTGGTCTTGGTAATCAAAGTAATACGAGCTTCGGACCAACCACCAGTACTCTTGCTGGGGGATTATCATTTGGTCCACCGACTACTTCCTCGCGTGCGTATTGAATTCATGGTTACTTAACAAACTTGATTTCATTTTGTTTGTAAACCGCAATCTCATGGGTTGAATTTAATTTAGTTTCCTTCGGCGCTGCACCGATCGGTGGTTTATTCGGTGCGAAACCAATAGGAACAGCAGCTCCAGCATTAACCACAAGTGCAACTAGTATCAATAAAGGATTAGGTGGTTTAGATGTTTCAATTTCCAACAAAGGTCTATCACATGGACGCAACAGTCCCACAGTGGCCAAAGAGAATCTTATACCAAATGAACTCATCCAAACAATTGACGGTTTGAAGTAATTATCTCGATTGATCTTTATATTTAATTCATTTATTTGGAAGGGACGAACTTTTATAACAATTTTCATCCTCACAGGGAATTTGTGAAGACGCAGAAAGGATTTAGTTCAGATATAGCTCGTGGCTCATCGCGACCATTGAGTCGTTGTGCTGAGGATACGGCATCATTGATGGAAATGTTGACGACATTGGCTGGCGCTGTTCAACGCGATCGGTCGCTTGCTGATAAATTGAAACAAGACACAGCGAAAGCGTTACAAAATGCCGAAATAGCACAGCGTACTTATGACACACCAGTTGGACTCCAATATGAAAATACTGCACCATTACAATTTTTCATGGAATTAGCCGAGAATTTTGAACAAGATCTAATGCTATTTAGGTCACAAATTGAAACAACGGAAAAACATATTCAAACAATGATGGCACCTCGGTCGTTGGCACCAAATGGTGAGCCAGCGAGTTTCAAACAAAAGAAAATAGATTCCATTTTAGTACAAATAATCAATCTATACATTTATTCGTATTTTTTTCTTGTAGAATTGACAGCAGCAATGAATAAAATACATGAATCTTTAGTCGCTGTTGCTGGTAAACTTCAAGGGATCCACGCAAAAGTACAGCAGCAAAAGGAACAATATCTTAATTTACGAAAATATGTTTTGAAAGACAGCACAAATGTTTTTGAAGAAATTAAAATGAATGGAAAAAATAGTCGTAGTAGTATTGGCAAAGTTACCAGTGGCCCAACGCCATTTGGTTCAGGTAAACAAAAAAGATTAATATATAAATCACGAAACAATACTTCAGCGAAATTTCAACTGTGAGGAACTAATTTTACTATCAATTTCAGGCCACAAAAATTTTTTATCATCAACAGTAATTAATACTGGGCGACAAATGAATTACGGAACACAGAATCCACTGGGTAAGTCATTATAATTCCTTGTAATGTCTGAGCAATAAAAATTACAAACAAAAAATAATTCACGAGTCATGTGTGAAATTTGAATTCAAAAGATCGACTTCATTCACTGTACTGTATGAGATATCAGTATTTATATATATGACTGTTCGATAAGAGTGTCCTCCGTTCAGGTCTTGCGTGGATCTAACGTGAGGTAGAGAACACTAATCTAATTAGCTTTGCAAATAAGCTGCAATAAGTTTCTACTAAGCGCTAGAAGTATGCAGAAGGCACGAGAACTCACTTGATCAAATTGTTTATTGAATCTATACTATGTTTTTATTTTTATTTCTGGAGCAGTAATTTGTCTATTACTATTTTTGTTCTACTGTTATATACGAACGAATATCCAACACATTCCGAATTCCATCCATAAGTAGTCCACTTTTTAATTCATTTTTCTTCCTTTTTCATCATTATTTTGCTTTTCCAGGGGAAAAGTAGTTGCTGTTTTGTATAGTTATCGAGGTATTGAAATATTTAATTTTATCTTTATTTGTGTATCCCTGCTATTCCAGGGAAAATTCATAAGAGAATAAAAAAAAATCGGGGGGCTTCCGTTCACCATTCGTGCTAACTATGTTTCATGCGCATACCAATATAAACCGTACAGACATACTGTACAAAAGTAATCTCCGCTGTTTTAATTCCACATCTGAATTCAATGACAATTTCTACGGGCTATTATTCATCTTTCCCATCTGCTTAGTTCATCCTATTATAGTGATAAATTATATTTGTCTTAAAACTTCCTTTTATCTTATTTGTCTGCATTACTCGCTGCTTTAATTCTTGCTTACTAGCGAATTTAATCTTAAATTAAGATGAAAGAATTTTTAATTTGTTGTTCCATTCGCTGGAATATGAATAAATCCAACTAATTGTGAATAACGCAGTGTCGCTAATATGTATTATTCATGTGAAAGTGAAGAGCAAATACGAAGGAATTATCCTAGGTTCGTGTATACTCTATCACTAGCTATTAAACAAAATTTTCATCAAAATCTTTTAACAAACTTCATATTATGCTGTTGCGATATTAATTATATTATTTATAATTACAGCTTGGGGAAATATAACGCCAGTACAATCAGGAACAAATTTATCACTGAGTACACCCATGAAACCACCTACAACAGCATTAAATTTCAACCCACCATTGAATTTGACTGCACCATTATCGATAAATGAATCAACCTCAAATTTTCAACTACAAAAACCACCAGTGGGAAACAAACGAGGGAAGCATTGATATAGATGATAGCGCTCATTCAATTGAATAAATTTCAATCCTATAAATTTGTGTAATTTATGAATTGAATGATGCGCATATGTTAAACAATACGCGGCCTTAAATTTTCCGATAACACCAAGCATGGTTAACATCAGCATGGAACTTTTGATATGAAAATATATTAATGTTTATTCGATCGGGAATGACTATGAAAAAAGACATTTGTGTACGGTTATGAAATGCTCGTTTAAAAACAAGTGAGCAAATTATGATATACATTGTGTTAACTAAGTAAAGAGGGGGTGAAAAAGATAGTAATAATGACAGTAATGAGAGAAGTTTGGGAGAACGTCGAATCATAATTGCAGGTTGACAAAGATAGGATTCACCGAATTCCGTCAATAATTTGAGGAAGAGTCCTTAATATCATGTACAATAGTAAATAATTATATTTCGTAATGTATTTTCTACAATAATAACAAATTGATGAGTGCAAAATTTGTTAGGATAAAAACTTCCTTTTTTGTAACGGATATATTATGGTTTTTCTCTCACATAAGAGAACAACAGTCCAATACTGCACATGGATGGCTCATATACCTCGTTCATAATTTTATCTGTATATTCTTTTTTCATTGTGGTATTTGTTATGTGAAAAATATTACAGTGCAGATCAAATGGCGCCAACTTGGAGAATTGGAATTAACAGACGGAACGCGTCCTGAATGTAGGAGCTTGCATTGGTAGCCTATGAGAAAAAAACTCGATTATAATTTTATTTATTAATTTATAATCATTTGTTATATGAGATAGTTCATTAAACTCACTTCCAAAAAAATTGTTGTGATGTCCACTTCGTCATTTTTGTCTTCGAGTTTCTTAATACGTTCATTTAAACACTTGGAAAATAAATTAGCAATATCGCCAATTTGTCCCGAGAGAATTCTTGTCAGTTGCACAAGTGCATCTGCTTCATTTACCGTACTACGACGTTTTTTGATTAATAATAGTTCCGCCGTTTTATGGAATCTTTCAACGCAATAAGCTGTGAATTCTGCCAATGATGCGATGGCATTTTGGAAAATTTCCCTATTCGGTGTTGATGTAGATTCTATGTCGGATACATCTGACACATACGTTTTTGTTTTCTCCCAGAGCTACGGCATGAAAAAAACAAGAATGAATTTATCATGCACATCAAAAAAACATAATTTCTCATCAATTTTCGATACAAAAATATTTCGTATACCTGATACAATTTTTCGCAAGAGATTTCGACGCCAAGATCACCACATGCCAATTTCAATCGCTCTTCTAAGTTTCCATTATCATTCTCCTCGTCATCTTCATCGCCGAGATCGCACAATTCTTTCACTTCATCCAAAGTTTCTTGTATGGAAATCACATCATCAGCATCTAGAGTGACCAATCGTTGTTGAATTTTCATATTACACTGTTTCGATAACATTTCTAAAGCCTCAAGATGTACGAGACCCTGATAATCATCAAATAAAGTTTCGAAATGAACTTTTCGTGCTTGTTGTTTCTCCTCAACGCTTTTTTCTGCCACATCTGCTTTCTCTTTTGCTTCGCGCAATATCTGTGATAAGATTGGTTTATCCATTTCATTCATGAAAAAAGCACGTTTTTTCTTCAAGCCTGGATCACCCTCTTGAAGTACTTCCATTGTTTTTTTCCCAATTGTTTCCAATGTTCCGAGTCCACCAGTTATTACTTTTGTTCCAGTACTTTCAACCAATTTTGTTATTGATGAAACACCAGACATCAAATTACTGAAGCCAAAAGATACTGCTTGGCTTTCTTGTGCAGATTTGTCATCTAAATAATTGAAGCGAAAGGGAGAAGAACGAAAATTAATAACATAAATGTTATCTTGTAGAGTGAAAAATACATATGAATCATACAAATTCAGCAAGATTATTACAATTAATTGAGCAGCCCAATTTGTCAATTAATTCGCCCTACATCGTTGAGAATTTATGGTGCAAAAAATTGTACATTCAAGGCTATTATGAAATAGAATTGTCTGGGGTACCAATGTGAGACTAGACGGTGCCAATTAGTAAATGTATCTTTCAAATTGATAAAAATGAGTGATACAGATGTACATTCTTACCAACAGACTCAACTCCTTCACTCACTTGTGGCTCTACAAGTTCTGCGGGATCCGGTGCGCCGATGCTTTCTTCAAGTAGGGTCAAACCGTGTGTAACATGGCTGGTTATCGTTGAAACACTCGCACTTGCAGTATTCAATAATGAAGCAACACCCCAACTACCCCAACCCGACCAACCTCCACCAGCATTTGACACTTCGTCTGGCGTCTTATTAACTGTTTTGATATCCGATTCCCTCGATATTGCTTTTTCGTTATCGAAATCCTTAATAATTTTATCCTCATCAACAAAACTCTCCCATCCGTCATTGTTGAATAGTTCTTTGAATTTTTTATCTGATTTTAATTCTTCTGGGAGGTTTTCATCTACAAGTTCATCATCAATATCACATGGTTTATCTATTTTCTTTTTGTGCCATGCATTTTCATGAGACTTCAGACTCTCACGTTGCAATATTTTTGTCGCTTCATCATCATCAAATTCCCAACATTCTTGAATAATTGGTTCTTCTTTATTTGCCACTTTTTTTTGAGTACCTGCATCAGATGTGGTTTCATTCGATGAAGGTGATGGTTTCGTTGGATTTTCAGGTGCAATTTTTACTCCTAATTTCATAGCACCAAACCCGCTCGGCTTGTGTGGCTCCCTTTGCTTTTGTTGTCTTTGTGGTCGTTCTTTCCTTCGTGAATCTGATTTCTTTTGTGCCGTTTCAGTACTATCTAATGGTTTATCATCACCATATGTTTCAATTGTACCTTCAACTTCATCACAGTGTTTCTCAATCTTGTCGTTCCCTTGTGTGCCTAATGTTAATTGACGATCAACTGCTTCCTTTTTTTTTCTATCTTTATCCATACTTTCATTAATTTCAACCTGTAGATTAATTGAATCTATTCGTGACGTTTGTGGATTTGATTTTATGGCGGTTTGGGTTTCATTGACAGATGTTGATAATTTATTACTTACAGCTCTTTTATTTGTACATTTCTCATCACTTATTTCTGAACTCCATGAGCTGCCTTTAATGTGCGAAATATAGTCATTGTCGTCATCAGAGTCTGAATCAATGGCTGATGATTGTTTTGGTGCCCATTTTGTTAGTGTTGATCTTGATGATGATACACGAAATTCTATTTCTTCATCAGCACTCTCAAAATCATCACTATCTGATGTTGCCATATTATTTTGTAAAACTTTCAATACACAGCGAACTTATTCTCTTTCTTCTCAGTTGTAGGAAAATGAGACAATTATTATAAATAAATAAAGCTTTGACTTGATGTTTGATCAAATTTCCCGCGAGAATACAGAAACAGATGGAATTATAACCTGAATGTGATTCACGAAATGATGCTACACTTTATTATTTTTTATCAGACATTTGAAAATGTTGATTTATACACACGTTTCGTCATGACATTTAATGTGTCAGGAATGTGTATATGTATACAATGATATTAAAGTTGGTCACGTGATTGTCAATAAGTCGCGAGTTGTGTGTGAATTATTTACGGAATAAAAAAAATTGCTTTGTAAGTTTATCTAGTCGTCGTGGCGTTTCAGTTCCACACGATTCTGGTTGCGCATGCGAACTATGAAACTCACGAGAGAGGTGAACAGATTTCCTCTTATCTCGTGTCATTTCGAACATCGGTAGGAATTTCAGGGCTGTAGATATTTTTTAAATTCATTAAAATGTGTCAGAAAGACGTGTATGGAGAAAAAGTGTAAATAATAACCAAATTAGATGACTCGATTGGTGATGAGGTTGCCAACGTAAAATGTATAAAACCTCAGTAGATATAGAATGAAAGTTTATTCTTTTGTTTATTAACTAATGAATATGACTTGAGAATGTTTGTAAACGGACTTGGACTACATTGACGAGTAGTCATTTAAAATTACTTGGTAGTGGTTGCGGATTGTTTTTATTGGTATTGTGCAGAGGAGCATCAGCTTATGCAACTCCAGACAGTCTGATATCCTCCCTTCAAAATTGACACTGAGTCCTGAAACATTTCGACGATCCAATTGGGTGTGGGCAGAGTGAATGATGCCCGCGCTTGACTTGATACACACCTGTATTAACGAACACTTACACAACATTGACAATTGTTTGAAACAATCCGATTCAATACATTTCTGTAGTCTGGTTTAATTGTGTGTACTACAACACAAATCTCCGATTTATAACAATCAACTTCGATATTCCCTTCACTTCATCTTCTATCATTATTCTCATACAATTCCTGTATTCTAGGAAACGATCAAGAAATACCAGCATATGGATCTTTCAATTTCATATTTGATTCCAATCGTTCATCTAAAAGCATACATAAAACGGCGAATTCATTTTCTTTCCCCAATTTAAGGTGAAGCATTCGGTATATTTTTACAGGTTAAATATATAAGTATGTGCCAAAGTTGTATGCATACATACACAATATATACAATTTTTCGGACCGCATCCTACCATGCATAACCTAAAATCAAAATCATAATAGCATAGTATACAAAACAATATGCCCTAATGATACAAAAATGAGGGGATAGGCTCAACAATTGAACCCTAATTATCCTAATTACCCTAATTACCTGACTGCGAAGCTCAGTTATCTGCTCATTAATCCAGGTAAACCGACCAGCATAAACATACCAGCAGTGGATGGTGGCGCCACCACTTACTTAAAAAAAAATATTTGAACCAGCAGAGGAAAGGGCAAAGGCGCGCGTTAAAAGTGGTATATTCGGAATAAATCGTATAAATACGGCATAGTTCGTGTACAGCGGTCAGAGACACGAGAGACAAGAAGCGCTGATGATAATACAGCAAAGAGGGGGTAACATAAGCGAATAACAGAGGGAGAGAGAAAGAGTGAGCTACTGAGCGAACGACTGGTGGCAGAGCCAAAGCCAATAGTTGACGAGAGGGGAAAATGAGCGAGTACGACAAGCAAAGGGGTGACTGGTTGGCCAGTGGCTGAGCGACAGAGACATAAATCTGACGTTACATGAAAACAAGTGCGACAGAACTAAGTGGTGTTAGCGAAGTGGTGGCGGAAGAGAGAGAGACTCGTTGGGTTGGCACGGCATGAAAACGTTCAGGCATGTCTCGAACTCCCGGCATGCCCGTTGCTCGCGAATGATAGGATATTGGTGTGTCTCGTACGTTTCACGGTTTTCCATCGTCTTCTTCCGACAATTGCGTTCTAGTGTGATAAATATATCGATAATATATTCGTGGAAATATCTACAATGAATATTTCTATTTAACAAACAAAAAACACCATAGATATATATTTATTTCATATTTATTCTCAACATTCTTTTTTCCTTCTATATTCAAAGTTTTATTTCCGCAATATATACATACATATATATATACATATATATATATATGTATGTAATTGGTTGGTGTTCACCGCGCGCAAACACACATATTTGCCGCGAGATAGTTTTCAACGTTTTTGACAGTGAAAGAGAAAGAGAGCAGAGCGTCGCATTGAAACGAGCAGTGCGAGAGTGAGTGAGTGTATTTGTGTGTCTATGTGTACGTGAATTGAGGTGAAGAATTTTATTATTTTGTTATTTTATTCCTCTTATTTTTTCGTTGCATTCGAATATTTTACTCGGTGCTTTTTTATTTGCTGTGAAATAAGTGATCGCGATTTTTCTTTTTTCGTTTTATTATACATCTACATATGAATGTATAGATAAATATATATATGTATATATACATACATAGAATTATATATGTGTGTATGGATTAAAATAAAAATTCATTTTTAGAGTGGAATATGGAGGTTATGTAGACGGCGAATCGAAAGTATCGAAGAAGTTGCACCAGGTGCAAAGACGCGCTGCTACCAAGAACGGAATTCTAACAAAAAAGAGGAGAACGGAGGGAAAACGAAAAAGGAGAAAAAGACAAATAAAATGAAAGAGAATATCCATTGAAAACAAATATTCGGGAATAAGGAAAAAGACATGAAAGTGTGCAGTTGTATTCTTCATAATCGATTTATTAGTGGCAATTCAATTGCAAATTGAATGGAAAGAATTATTCTTACGTACTCATACGAAGTGTATAAACAACGATTCATATAATCATTCAATGTCATCATCGATGTTAAATGCAATATCATTAGCAGATTGAGACAATCTGAAATATGAAGACAAATATTGAATTCAATTCAACTACCAAGCAAAACGTATAATTTTCCGTTCAAGACGAATGGCTAAGAGATTGAATTGAAAGAAGAATATTACAAGTGTCAAGTGTTTGTGTACAAGAGTACACAAAATCAACTCACCAGTGTATCGAAGTAGTGTTTCGAAAAAGAAAAAGAGAAAAATGATAATAAATTGATTGAACAACGAAGAGAAGAGTGAAAAAGTATCACGAAGATATGATAAAAAGTGCAATGCGAGCAATTAAAAGTGTCTGAGAGATTTTTTTTTTGCAACAGTGGCGTTGAGTTGTCCTGTAAAAAAATCTCCACATACATAACTACATATATACACAAACGTATATATCCATACATTTTTTCAAGCAAGATCTCTCGCACACACTCTTTGCCACTGGTCCCGGCAATGTTAACGGTGGAATTCCGCTCTAGAGGAATCTGAAGGCGGGGACTCTGACGTCACTCCGCTCATGATAATGAGGTATTCATGATGGCGGTGGAGCAAGAGTTGTCTATAGAGAGTATATTCCTCCCTTTCCCATCCATTCCCTCCACCAAGTTCTTTACCACCCTCTCCATTCAGTTTGCATCCTCCTCTTGGCTGTCTTTATCATCAATATTTTATCCTTCTATCCTTTTCCTCTTATGTTCTTCGTCTTCATCTCATAATTCTTCTTTATCTCTTAACAGTTCTTTCTATTTATCCTACACTTCCAACTTCTATTCCTATATTTACTTCACTCAACTTTCTGCAAGTTTTACTTTAATTTTTCATCATCTCGCTCTCTGTTCGATTTATCTTTCGCCGTTGTATAGTTCATCTCCTGCTTTCTATTGCTCTTGGCATTTTTCTTCATTTATTGCAAATTCATTTATATTCCATCTTCAAAACGACATCCGCTAATATCATTTCTCTCTGTGGTGTTCATTTAATGCATCCGTACATGTCTATACATGTGTTAAATTCTCCCTCTACTCGCTATTATCCACATCTATCTGCCTTTCTTCTTCATTCCCTCCCCACCTTTGTGCAATTGCAAGTATCTGTCCCTGTTTTCCTCTTCCTTGTCCTCTATCGCTCGTTTGTAATTTTATTCTGGCATGTTTGAGGTAGTTCTATCATGAAGGAAGAGAAATTTCAAATGAATTCCAATATGTGATATAATCTTCAGCAAACTAATATTTATCGGATAAAATTTTTTGTTATTGAAGTAGGTTATCAATGGTTTCAGCGAAAAGAATTTCTTTTGAAATACTTTTAATGTCTGTGTTTTTATAATTAATCTGCGAGGATTTATGAGAAAAAAATGTCCAATATTCTATTAAAACAATTCAAGATCTAAATGTTCAAAGAATGAAAGGGTTCTATCGGTCAGTTGGGTGACTACAACTGCTCTAGATATCCTCATTCTTAATGATATAGAATGTTCCTATTGACTCAGCAGGAAAACTATCGTGAAAAATGTTGTATACTTTTTAACTTATCTCTTATTCTATTGATTAAGAATATTTCGTTGTATCAGTTAATTTAATTGGGATTTTATTAACCCACCCAGAACACACGGTCCTGTGTGACAGAATTACCTCAAGTATGATCATATTAGAACCCATTTCACCCTCGCGTTTGAAGAACCGGTCGGTATTAGACGAATTTTTTTATCTACATTACTTACAATTCGTTTTTTTTTTTCTCTGGATGAATTTAGAGCGCAGTGAAATATGCCAAGGAGACGAAATGGGGAGATACCGCTTCCGGAAGGGTGGGATGTTGCCCAGGACTTTGACGGGAAAGTGTATTTTATCGATCACAATACAAGGAAAACCACCTGGATCGATCCAAGGGACAGGTGAGAATTTCAAAGAGAAAATAATTCTGGAATAAAATTATTCTTGCATGAGAATTTGCTACAAAGTATGTCACGGATCTTTTCTTCATTATCGAATGAATTGAATTGATTCAAAAAAGAATTTTGAATTGAATACGGATTGGTAATGTTTGCGCGCATTGTCTCATCTTTAGTTATCATCATTTCGCTTGTCTTGGTGTATGCCGCGTGCTCAGTGCCGCGCGCGCGTTTATATTCGCTTGGTTGTGCTGCTGTGTTGCTGGTGCACGCACACTTGGCCAAGCCAATCGTTCGCCGCGCCCGCATTCCAGGCGCCAGGGCCGGCGCTTGTGCTTCCTTGTGCCCCCGGCGTTATAAAGATTCGCGTATTATAAATGCTTATAGATGTTATACCCTGTAGATCTTGATGATGATAATAATGATGGTGAAGTAGAAAATTTCTTCAGGGCATTTATCAAGGCAGAGAAAGAGCGATGATGTGTTTGAAGTAGAGTATAATTCTCCTTTCATTCTTGCTGTTTCACATTGAGGCAAAAGATTGTGATGAATTGTGTAGAATGATTGGCCTATTTTTTTTTTCTTTTAATTGTGTCATAGTCCTTTGCCACTGACACGTGGGCTGATATATGAATTCGATGGGTAATAAAAAATAAATCGTCCGAGATAAGTTGAAATGTAACAGGCGTATGTGTATAAATATGTGGGTAGAGGAAGAGAGAAGAAATTGAGAGGAGATAAAAGATGGAGTGTGTTGGAATGCGAACGTCACGAAACGAACGTTTACTTTCACTCGCTTCTTAAAAATTCCAACATTACCTAAAATGTTCTGTTATGAGTTACTCACACACATCTACACAGAATTATATGTTCAAATATTTGTTTATATGTATGATGATAATTCACGTAATTCATTGTGAAATAATTCGTGTGTATTAGGTGTGTAGTTGAGAGTATTGAAATTTCAATCTTTTTTTTTCTTCCTTTCATGAATTCTTCTGTGCATTTTTGCACAATTAATTGATGTGAAAAGAACTATCTGGATTTGATTCCAATTACGTAATGAACAGTCATATATGAGAAATGTTTATTGATAATCAATTGATGATTATCAATTTTTATTTTTATTCATTTCTTCCTATGTTTTTTTGCCAATCTGCGAATTCTTATCTTTGTGAATGAAGTTCCACACAATATAATTTATACGCGTGACTTCGATTCAGAGAATGGAAAAAAAAACTTCCCACCTCTGTATTCTCCTTGATCTCGGTTATAGCATATCGATCACAATCTCTCTATTAATGGCTTTTTCTGTCTCTCTCACTTATTTATTCTCAAGAATCCATCGAAGCATTATTACAGTGGCAATGAAAAAAAAAAACATTAAATTCTTTTAGTATCAAAATACTGATACACCTGCCACGTATTTACGATAAACAATTCTGAAAAAACAGGTATAAGTGTTCGAATAAAAGCGTGTAATCTCAACAAGTTAAAACAGTGGAAGAAAATAAATAAAAGAAATTGGAAAAAAACGTCAAAAAAATGCATGAGAATCATCACCGGAAATCCGGTTGAGTTGTTTGGTCGTCGACCATTATATGGTATTTGAAATATTTGGAAATTTTCGCTGTGTCTCGGTTTCACGCTCGAAAATGCGGCCGGAAGTGAATGGAGGAGAGACCTGCAGGGTGATTGGCTGTAGCTGGTGTTATATAGTGAATAAGCAGCGCAATTTACACGCCCACAAAAAAGACACACACATAAATACATGCAGAGTCAAAGTAATTTTGAAGTGAATGCGACGCGTTACGAATTTTTCATCTCAAGTTGTTATTATTTTGGTGGAGAAATCTCTTCCAAGTTCTTCATGGTCGTATGTCGCCTGATGTTTGTGCCTTAGGCTACATTCACACCGTTTAACAGTTGTATACTTATGCCAGATTTTTTTCTCTATATTGCTGTTTCTCGGTGTTATCCACAACGGAATTTGCCTTGTATATAAATGCATGTTTATTGTATGAATACCTCACTTACATACTCTGGCTTTCATTGGACGTGGTCGTGCAATGCATGTAAAGCGTCTACGTCTTTTAAAAGACACTCGAGTTGCACAACCCACCACGACGTGTGTCGATCTCTTCCACATAGACGACGGACGATGACCTAACGCACTAATGCCTCTGTATTAACGTCTGTGTATCCATTTGTATATTTGTGTCTGTCTATAGTGCGCACGCTTGATCAATAGAACTGTGTGTTTACAGTTGGAGGATGACAATTGACAGATTTTACCATAGAATAAAACCGACAACAATTATTATTATTCATCAAATAAAATATCACTTTTTCATTAGGCAATATTTCAATGGACATTTTTTTACTAATCAAATGATATCTCTTTTCTCGTTTGTTCTGATTGCTTTTTATTCATTTAATGGGATTGGTGAAATTTATATGTATTATAGCCGACAATTATTAAAGAAGTGGAAGAGTTTGATGACCCTTTGCGACTCATGGTTTATCCCCCGAATTTGTATAGGACTACATTACTTATTAATGATGAATTAGCACAACTTCATTAAATCAGCAGCTATGTTGGTGCTATCGAATCACTTCATATGTAGGTTCATTAGTAATTCATTTACACAGGTAAATTAATTGGTGTTTATTGAGACAATTCGTTCAGGAGGATGAATGCAGTTCAGTATAAAAAATTTGTTAGATATTGATTTGTTTATAAATAAATAATTGGTATTCAAAGTATTCTGCATTCTATACGAGTCATACGAATATTCATTCAGAATGAATTTAAATGCATTCAGAGATAAAAAGGATTTAAAAATACATTGCAAAATATTTATATGATGGAAAGTCTGTGTGGAACGCTAATGAGAATAATGAAAAATAAAATGAGGCAATTGAATTTTTTATTTTCGTATAAGCATGGAAAAGAGGGAGAGAGAAGAAAAAATTATTGTACAAAATTGAGGACAATTAAATTCGACATTTTTATTTGAGACTTCCTTTAGCTTCGACATTGCGTTGTTGAATTTCAAGAGAGGACATGGCTTAAAAATCGTGATGATTATCGGCATATTTACGTGTGTATGTATTCACAAATTAATGCTGTGTGTTATTGGGTGTGCGTGTGTCTGTGTGTATACATCAGGTGATCGCACATTACAAATAAGGAATTCGAAGATGAACCTGCGCGTGCAAATATATAGGTGCAAATATATATGTGCGATATTTTTACTTATGATCGTCTGCTCGTTGAACTTTCTCTCCGCACCATCTGGATAAATGCATGAATGTAAATTTCGTCGTTAAAATTATTTTTTTTTCTTCTTTACTTCTAAAATTAATCCTTTCAATGAGAGCTGTTTGTTGTTTTTTTTTAAATCTTTATCGTATTCCTTCTTTTTTTTTTTTTCTCACTTTTGTTCTACTTTATGATGTGCAAATGAAAATGGAACTGGTTTTGCTTCACAATTCAATTTCTTCACTTTTGCGTGTAACCATTAATACATAGTCATATATGCGGGTCGTGAATTCTTATGAAATAGATATTTGCATTCGTGGAAAAGTGACCTCGCTTCGTGGAACCAGAACGACCGGTAGCCCTTTCAAAATAGTTTGAAGTAGACTGAAGCAACAAGGGAGAAATATATATATACAAAAAAATAAGGAGAGGGGAAGAAAGAGAAATATAAAGGAGAGAAAAAACACGACGAGAATTCTTTTATTTTTTTTTTTGTAATATCTCTTCCTCGTTCTTTCTTTTCTTTGCTTTTATTATGTTCTTTCCCTTTCACATGTATAGAGTGAGGCCAAGGCCCTGTGGCCCCAAGACACTTTTGTTAGGATTATATATATATATTTTCTTTTTTTCATTTGGCTTTCAAACTGAAAATGATTCATGATTTCTATACGGCTACTGTTCAGGAAGATTACCAAATTTCTTTTGTATAAGTCATCATACAAATATATTTAAGATGGTTAAAGAAAAAAAATGAAGAATAATTAATATGTGCACGACGAATTCATTTGGAATAATAATCAATAAAATTTGTAGGGAAAAAAAAAGGGAGGACGGGATGAGGCAAAAAATTGTTTTTTTTTCTTCTCAATCTCAAATCTCAACTTGGGTGGTCTCGCGCTCTCTGAAACAACGCATATATAAATATAGAGTTATACATAGGTAGAAAACCAATACTTGTAGGCAAGCAAAATCGACACACCCTCGACAAAAGGAACCGAAAGACTGTTTATGTTTCGAGTATGGATGATGATGACGGAAGAAGAAAAAAAATGAGAAACAAGAGAATTCCAAAAATTCTTCTTTCTTATTAAAAAATAAAATGAAAAAATAATTGAAAAATAATTTCATATTTTTGGCGGTGGGCTTTACAAAAACGGGTGGGTTAAAGGAAAAAAAAAATAAATAATTGTCAGATTCCAAAAATCTCGTACTATGAATTGGAGAGACCTGCCTTTAATTTGGGTCACCGTGAAGTTCGCTGGAATGCGTTTGGAATGCATTCCACATCTGAGAAGAATTGAAATTTTATTATCTTTCTATCTTCGTTGTTCTTGCTTCATCGCGGCAATTGTTGTCTTTCTTTCTCTCGCGTTTTTTCGCTTGCGTACACATTGGAATACCACGATGACACAACCAACGAATTTACAGCGTCCGGTAGAGTGCTTCACCTCAAACAAATGCCGACAATTTTCCACAGAGTAATTTTGACATTTTGTGTTTTTATTTTTATTCTGTTCTCTTATTCCACCTGTTTTTTCTTTCAATTTCGTTTCTTTTTCTTTTTATTTTACATGTTCTGTCGATTGGAACGCAATTACGTATTACAAATTTGTTGCGACCTCTCTCTTTCTTGAATTACAAAGAAATAATTTTGATATTATTCCTCAAATGTAGAATAATCATTGAAACAATTTTGTAATTTATCGAGAATGTGAGATTGATGTTTACCAACGTATCGTAAAATAGTTGAAAAAAATTAATTTTTTCCACGAATAAGAAAAGTTTTCCGTATTTTAAAATTACCGTTCACGGTATTATTCGTCAATGAAAAATACAGAACTAATTTCGCAATTTATTTCAAAGTGGTGACTCGATTTCGGATATTTATCCCATTATTTATTTTCTCCATTTCCGAATAATTTTTTTTATCAATAATTTCTTCATTCTCATTTCGCTATCGACTCGAGATGAAGTAAAATTGCCACGTTATTATAACGTGTCCCCAGACGTACTTGCCTTTGTTGCGAATGCATTGACGTACATATTCATAAATACACGCACATTTATATTTATAAATATATATATACACACATACACTAGCACATATTTGACCACCTTCAATTCTGCGCGCGCGCTCGTTCGCGAGGACTCGATTGCGCGCAACCGGTATATAGCATGCATGTAACAGGCCTCTTGCATCTAAAAATAGACCGTGGCGGCTTTTAAGTGCATTCCCCGCGAGATGCATCCGACCGAGTCCAAGGGTTGTCTCTCTCACTGTCCACATTAATTCAAACGACACATCCAATTTTTTTTTCATTCTTCTATCTTCATTTTGGTTTCTTCTTTTATTTTTGTATTTTATTGGAAGTACAAAATTTATTCTCCATTGAATAAATGTTTTTTCTCATTCACCATCCAATTCACTCATTATTTATTCAATTAATTGTATCATTCAGTTTTATAATAGGTATAAAAACGAGTAGAAATATATATATATGAATAATGATTATTATTATTTTATTCGTTCATTGAATATGTTGGAGGAGTTTCCTGTTTTGTTTTTTTGTTTTCAAAAGACAGTAGAATTGATATTTTGTTAATTAATTTTTGCTTTTAATGCGATTGGCGTTTAAAGATTCAATAACTTCACATCATTATTCATTTTGAGTGTTTTTCATTATTTGAAAAAACTTTTGAATTGAATAAATAATGCAGTGATAATTAACAGAATTAAGATAATTTATTTTGGGTAAAAATTTAATCCAATCAACATAATTTTCTTTGACAACTTTGAATTATGGAATTTTCATGTATACATAATTTAATACATAAATATGTGCATTTCCTTGAAATATTTTGGTACAAAGCTATTTTCAATTTAGCGTAGACTTTGCTCACGTCGCCTGCAGCCGTTTTAGCACAGATATATATGTATATATAATGGAAGAATTCCGTATACACTATGTATAAACATACCGTCAGCGTGGCAGCGAGAACGGGCGCGCACGTTTTTAGCGGCTCTTGGAATGCGAAAGATTTTTCCTCAACACAGATGGCGACCAGTTGGCTCATGGCCCTCTTCTCCCTATGTATATAACCCAATCTTTTATTTTTTTTTCTCTTCACCTTCCCTTCATCGCCTTCTTCTCTTAAATTTTTTTCTTTTATTCCGTTTGTATATTACATATACAAATAGTAATTTTCAATCGATTTCATTTACATTTGCACACGTTAATATTATTGGAATTATTTCTCATTGGCTCATTTTTATTGGAATTAAGAACAATAAAATTGATGAAATAAAAGAGGAGAAAATACGCGGAAAAATAGTAAATATATAGTTGGAATGTCTTGGTGCTATGACGCATATTTTTTTTATTCAGATAAATAACACGTGTACAAACGTCTCTTACTTATATACGTATATTTACACGAACTCGCGCACAGTGCTCGTACTCTCCGCCTCTATTTTCTTCTCTATCTCACTTTTTTTTTCGTATTCTTTTGTGAATACACGAATCAATCGCTTTGTATAGAAGCAATAAAAGTATCGAGGCCATGACACAAATTACAGCATATGGGCCCGGGAGTCTTCCCAAACATGGACAACTCACACATTCCTATTGCATGATGTTGTTTTTTTTCTTCTCTCATCAATATCATTATCATCATTATATAAACTTTTACATTCTATTTTCATTTTTCTTCATGTCCTATATTTTTGTTTATTGACATACGCAGTGAGAAGGAAAAAGAAATGAAGGAAAGAACGTGATGATGAATTTTGTAGATAAATTGCCAGAGGTAAATTCTTGAAATTAGAAACAAATTTAAATCTGATATGTCTCGAAATCTAACAAAGTGATTTTAATCGTTGAGCAGTTTATTTAGACGTATAAACGATGACTAATCGAATGATAATAGTGATGATAAGGAAATTATAATTGAGTGACATTGAAAAATTAATGTAATGTCAAATTATTTGGAATGTGATCTATATTAATTTGTGGTTAGAGTGTATGAATGACATGCGAACATTAAATGAATGCATTCGGAAGAAAAACCATATATAATATGACAGATGAGTTATGTTTTATGTTAACGAAACAAAACAATCATTTGCAAATACATAGATCAGTCTTTACCCTTGGAATATTGCCAGGTATATTAACTCTGAAAAGAGAGGACATATATATATATATATATACTATTTTACTCCTACGCTCTTTTCCCAATCCAGTCGTTTTTTACTCCACTCTCTCGTTTGCTTTCTATCTCACTTCCAACTTCAACTCAACGCACGCAATAATTCTTCAGCTTTATATATACATATATATATGTAAAATGCCCACGCGCATGTATATATATTTTGCCCACTACGATATAATACACCTGACGCACAAGTGCCGGTGAACGTACCGAAGAATCGAGTGAGAATTTACCACTTTGACTACTACACTATATAATATTACCCGTCATTCAAGACAACTTACAACTCTTGTATATATAAATATATATATATATATTTTTTTTATATGTGGCGAGACGTTTGGGGTAAATTTTATGGGTTTTATTTTATTTATTTAATACAAATTTTTTGAACAACTGTTTAGTTGAAGATGTTTTATATCGAATATATTTCCCGTTTTGACGAGGAGGTGATTGGAGAGAGAGATAAAATATTTCGGGATTGTCATAGGTCAATGGATTGAATAATTTTGTGCTAGGTCATTGAAATGCTTGTGGGTATATTGAAAAATGAATAAATGAAACAGAGGAATGAATTGTGGTTGAAGTTTTTAATTTGAAACATTGTGAACATTCATTTATTTGATTGGGATAATGAAAGGAATTGAGCTCAGGGTGAATTTCAAATGGTGATAAGTAATGTTTAATGAGTCAATGTGGAATGAAAACGATTGTGTTACGCTGTATGTCGAGTTAATCCGCATGATTACAAGGTCAACTTCTCGTTTATTTCGAGGGAGTGGAATCTCGACAATCAAATACACCTATATGGAATGTTAGAATGTTTCAACTATTATTACCTTTTTTTTTCTCTTTCATTGCAATTAGTCTTTCTTTTTGTTATGGTTGATAATTCTGTTAGACTAAAAAATAATATAGGAAAAAATTCTTCAATGATTTATACAATCTGTTATATTATTCTGTATATGTATATGCGAATGAGTGACATAAATAATTCCGGAATAACTTGAGAAATTGTGTAACACATAAAGAATAATTGCAATTCATATCTTGATTATAAATATTTTTTTTTTATCATGTCTAGTGTATGAATTAATTTTTTATTTATTTGTATTTCCTTTTCTCTCACTTTGTGGTATTTTATTTAGATGTGTGATGTGTTCGAATGTGTACAATACAATTTTTGATATATATTTAAACAAAATTAAATTCACAAGAATTTTCAAATTGTGATAGTTATCAATGTGAAATATTTTATCAAAAGTTCAATCACATGTTTTCTTGGAAAAAAAAATTCAACTTACCAGTCACATCACACTTGATTCAGTTCAAATAATCATAAATAATATTTTTTATTCCGGTTTTGGTATCAGTCGAACGAGTCACCTAAAGAAATTTCTCATTATTTGCTATCAATTCTCAATATAACTTCAATTAATTTCATCATCATCATGTTGATATTATTCACTACTAATATGTAAACTTTTTAATGTAAAATATTAAAAATTTCGTTGAATATTCACATGGCATATACATATATAGTAATTTAATTTGAAAAGTAATTGAAGAAAAAATATTTCTCGCGATCATATATCTCACTGGTGATGACAGAAAAGAGATTGCGTACACTCACACACACAAATACACACACAACGTTCATAATACTTGCATACATTTGTATGGAATAAACATGAAAAAAAATCTTACACGCATTCATACATATATATAATATATTTGTATATGTATATTAGTGCTGTTACAAGTCCACTGAAAAATCGCTTAATATGCATCCAAGCGATATATTTCAAGTTGATGCAACGACCGAGGATTACTAATTGTAATATTTATCATCCAACCCTTGAACACATATGTATACGCTTACGTACAAGCACATGTACATGTGTTGAACAAATAACCTATATTTCAAAGCGTTTATTGAAAAAATAAAAAATAATATTCGTATAACAACAACATACATTGTTACATTGCAAGTTGATAAATGGTGTAGTATTTTTTGGTATTATTTTTCATATTTTATTTTTTCATGTCCCACAATCGATTGCGCAAATTTATTTACTCGATTGAAAACGTTGATTTTTTTTTCTTTCCTTTCCTTTCTTTTTTTATTTTAAATTCTTTTTGAATTAATCATGGGATTTAAATTCTATTGACGTCAAGGGCACTTGAGTGTCCTGAGTATTCATCGAAAAATGCCCACTAACCTCGTGATTATTTATATATTTAATGTTTGGATATATGTGAATGTATATCTTTATGTGTAGCTGCGTTTTATTTGATACACTCGTCACTGACCCTAACATTCCATTACCATGACGTGGTGGATAGGCGCGCAATTTGCGATAACTGCGTGACAAATACTGATAAGCGATAAACATTCATCCTAAAAGGCCGCGAGAAAGAACGGGTGAGTGGGAGGATAATAAAAATAATGAATATTAATAATAATAATAATAAGAAGAAGAAGAAGAAGAAAAAAGCTATTCTATATTAATCATTTATCACTCTATAAATACAGTTGTTTATACAGTCGATGAAGTTAATCAATAACAAAAAGAAATATTCTTTCGTATTTATGTCTAATCTTTGATTTGTAGAGAAGAAAATGGATGTTTTGTCATTTTAATTATTGTTTTTTCTTTTTGCAATTTGTTGCACACAGAAATAATAGAATTGGATAAATTAATTAGAATTAGTAGCATAAATTGCTTGAATTTCATAGAAATATTGGAGCATTGAATAAAATTTATTGCTTATGAATAAATTTCTTTTCTTCTGTATGTAGGTATTGAAAAAAAAAAAGAATTGTGAGAGAAAACAATTCGTGACGAGTGTGAAAATTTATGTTGTACTATAATAAAATAACAATTGATGAAATGAAGAAAGAGAAAAGACAAACGTTTGTGTATATGGAATGAATAGAATTTATTTTCACTCACGAGTGAAAGATTATCGACGAGAAAATTGCACGCGAGAGAGAGAGGTTAAAGTCTCTCACCAATTGTGTTTGTGCGCGCGCGCTCCGGGAAACGGAACACGGAACGGAATGAGTACGTGTACATGAGTGAATATACATATACGCTTAATGTTGTGTTGTTGTTGATGTTGTTGTTGTTGTTGTTGAAGGTGGCGGTGGTATATCGCACGGGGGCTTAGCTGGTATGCAGGGGTTTCACTCGCATTCCTGCAATACCTGCTCGCGCCTCCGTGGCGCTCTCCCACGAGCACAAAGCCCCGCGCAAAATGTATAAATCAGCACACCATACACTAACGATATAGATATATATTAATATATACCGATGCATAGTTAAAATACCGTTGAAACTATATTTGACAACAGAATTGAATAAATTGTTTGCGGTTTGAGAATTAATTACAACTACTCAACCAATAAATATTTGAATTTCATTTTTTTAATATTTCATACAGTAAAGTTAATGATAAAAATTATTACAAAATTGTTGAGATGTTTAAGTATTTAATAATCAAATTTGTATTTCAATTTTTCGGATTTTATTATTTAATGAACGGGGGGTGAATGAGGATAAAAAATATTCCCTGAGGTATTTTTATCATGCGAAAATTTCTGTTTTTCGGCGATAATATCTAGTTGTGGGTTTGTGTGAATTGTAACACAAACAAGTACTCTCTTTCTCTTTCTCTGGCTGTGGTTTTTTTTTTATTCTTTCCTCTCATCGGTTGGCATTGTATTAACCTCTCTACTCGGCAATTGACGTCGCCTCGAGGGGGTTTCGGACGCACGCTCTCTTGCGTAATTGGGTACGGACCCGCGTCCGATTTTACGTAAGAACACTGTAGAACATCCCCGCATTCCACCATCGGCACTCAGTAATTTTCTTTCGTACTTGGGATCCATTACAAAAAAAAAAGGAAGAAAGAAAGAAGGAAAGAAAGAAGGAAGGAAAAAATAATGTATAAAAGTGTATATATATATATATATATATACGTTTTTTTTTTCTTAAACATTGTTATTTCGGTTTAATGAAATAATGTTGAAATAATAACACACTCGTAGATATTTCGAAAAGTATATTTTACATGTATTGCTCCCTTCTCTGACGAATGGAAAATAAATTGTGATATTTTTGTATAGTTCTTTTTTTTTTTCTTTTTAAATACATCTAAAAATTCTTCGTCGATTTTTTTTTTTTACCTATTCCTTCGTTAGTTCTTGTTTTTTTTTTCCCTTTTATCGTTCTGATGAAATAGATTCTGAAGAATTCGAGACATTGCGCATCACACGCGACTTCGATGTGACTTGATAAAATTCCAATCAAATTGTTACATCATCTTTTACATGTAAAAATTATTTTGTCATAATTTAATTGCATGAAATTGTGGTGAAATGAAAAATGAAATGATAAAAGAATGAATAGAAAAACAGTTGATGATTATTCATTATTTTTTTCCTTGTTTGGTATTTTTTTTTTTTTTTCTTTTAAATGTAATCGGTAATTTAGTCTATGCTGCAAATTGTTGAATTATATATCTGGTAGACAGCACCAACTTCTTTGGTCGTGGTTTGTGACGCGTCATAACCTTGGCATACCATTGCTCAGAACGTAATGCAGATTCAGCGTTCTCATTAGTCATTATATTGACAATTTATCCTTAGTCTTTTTTCCATTTGTTTTTTTTTCTCTCTTTTATTCTTTGTAGTATGTTCAATAAACAGTATTCTCTATTCTCTTTAATTATAATTGAATAAAGAAAATCGTGACTGTTTTACGTATACACATGGTCATGTGCAGTTATGTGAATTATTAATGGACTATTGGACTTTGTAATTGTGAGCTTCATTGAGTAGTATATAAAATTAAAAAGGATATTATTTCATAGATATACAATTATTTTGTAGTATGTTTTGTAATGTTTATGAAATATTGTCCATTATTGCATTTCTTACCATTTTATTAAATTGTTTTGCATGAAAGAACATTTATTCGCATAATTCAATTCTGAAATATGGCAATTCACTTTTTATTCCTTTTTTTTTCTTCTCTTTTGTTACTCTGAATGACATAGAACAGTTATATTGTGTTGCTGCAAATTTTCTGCTGTCATTTTACGTGTTAATCCTTTTTTTTTTTCTCAAAGCTTATTTTTTTTTTCCAATCGATGACCAATCGGTTAACTGAGTTTTATATGTGCGCGAAGTTGTTTTGTGATGCATTGTTTCGATTTTGAATGGTTACGATATGACGTATGGCAATAAAGCAGAATAATTAAATTCTCAACAAATTTTTTAAAAATTCCAATTGCAAGTCTTGATAAGAGAAAAAAATTGTCTGGTCGATTGATATTTAAAAGAAATTGTTAAAATTTATTTGCCAAACTAAATTTTCTTTTCATAAAACTTTGATATTTATCATTAAAAAAAATAAGACGATATGAGGAATCATTATCTTGTTCATTTTGTTTCATCTATAAAACATAATAAAGAAATATCAATGAAGAAGAAAAATATATGCGAGATAAAGAGTTATGAATGTGCACGTATATGTCATAGACATTGTACACACGAATATACCAACCAAGTGACATTACTGTAATGACTGGTAGGCAACTACGTAATGACATGATCAATTAGCAATTAGAGATAAGTGTGTGTTTTATATCTATTACGAACAAGCCCCAATGTCAGTGGTTCATAATTTTTCTGTAGCCTGAGCTCATCATTATCACCATGAAAACATTTGAATATAATAAGAGTACAAGAGAATGTCATTAAAATTCCTAAATAATCACAAAAACTGCGTAAATATATAATTGTTTCGTATCTGTATATTTATAGAATGATATCACATTGAATTTATGACTTTTTTTTTGTGATTCATTGATTACTTTGAATTGTTATATTTCTCCACACCTATATTTTTCCATCCTCATATTTCTATATATTTTTTTCCCCTCATATATCCGCATAGAGTTGACATGACTCATTAGACTTTACTTCTATTCTTTGTCTGTATTTTAATGATTTATTCCATGAAATAAGTATGGATGTGTCAACGATAATTATCTCAGTGAAAATATATAATGACTCGTTAATTATTCGTCTGTATCTTTGTTTGAGTTAAATATATTAATGGATAGTAATTTGATTTTTATTCGTTTTTCAATGCGCTCATTTAACTATTTGATTTTATTGCAGATTCACGAAGCCGCAAACGTTCGCGGACTGCATTGGAAATGAACTGCCTTTGGGTTGGGAGGAGGCATACGACAAACACGTGGGCGCTTACTACATCAATCATGTCAACCGTAAGTGCACTTTTCTTTCATCTTTCACCCTGTTTTTTTTTGTTTGTTTCTTATTTCTCCTTCTTCTTCTTCTTCTTCTATTTACACTATTTATTTGTTTCTATTTATTCTTATCCTTCACCTTTCTCTTCAATCGATTGCGACAAATACATCAGTTTTATTATCAAAGATTTGTATCATATAAATATATTGTGTATATGGTTTGTTGTTGCTTCGATGAATATTAATGATTGTATCGTAATCTTGATGACCTCGTGGATAAGTCAAAGGAATTTCTCGTTTGTTCCACTTTATTAACTCACATGTAAATATATGTTTATATATGTATGGTGAGTGATTTTTTTTCCTTCGATTTTATGGGAATTGGGGGCGTGACTGTAATAAACACGAAATTATGTACTGCATGAATTCGCTGGGGCATTTTATTTTTGCAATTCAGGGAAAAAATTGTGAGTTCATTATTTTTTTATTTCTATTGTTATGTTGTTATTATTGGGAGGTGAATTACTGATTCTTATGATTTATTATTGTTTTTTTATTTAGAGACAACCCAGTTGGAGGATCCACGACAAGAATGGAGAGCAATACAGGAGGCGATGCTCAGAGAGTATCTCCAAACCGCACAGGACGTACTTGAGGTGAGTAACATTTTATAAATTAATTTTCTTATCGCTTTTTTTTTCTTCTTTCTTATTTTACATGAAATAAAATGTTCGAACGTATTTTTTATCGATGGATATATGCAATGAACATTGCGTTGAAATATAAGAATTGATTTTTAATCGAATTCAGAAATTGAATGAATTTTTATTTGTGGATTCTGAATAAGTTCAGCCTTTTATTATTATGTTTTGATATGAATGTTCCGAAACTGAACTAGATAGAATTAACTGTCACTGATACTTATATTCCTCTGGAATATTTAACCGAGATCGAAGGAATTGAAGAGAAAAAAATCAAAAATAATATGGAACGAATTTGAAGTGACAGATAATGTTCTCGCGACGGCATATTTTTTCTGTTCTTCTTTGTTTCGCTTTTTTTTTTATATATATACATTTAAGTCTACGTTGTGTTCGATGCGGGTCATATTTAACGGATCTCATCTTCTACTTCTGCTTCTTCTTCTTCTTCTCGTTCGTTTTGTCCCTCTTTTCTGTCGTCGCAAGCATGAATTCGACTATAATGTCCATTTCCTGTCCACTGAATCGAGTCAGCGAAAATAAGTGATTGGATTATGTATACTTTATATACGTATATTTATTAATATATGTATTTAATGGGTGGGCGTTGACGTTGATCATGTGATAATTCACAGATATTCGAATGAGTCATTTACAAGTGCGTGAATTCAACCCAAAGAATTCCTAAATTATTTTTATTAATGTAAAATGAAAAACTGAGAGATGAGAAACAAAATTTTTATTTAAAATTTTTAATAATTAATATAAATTGACAGAGCTATATTTTAATTTATAAATAACACTGATGAATTCAGTATTTAATTCACCTCATCGAAATAATTATTCAAGTGTGTTGTGGATACCAAAAATAATCATAATTTTCATCATCTAAAATTCAATTTATATATCTCAGGTCATACACATCACCATCTTTGATTATCTAATTTTAGAAGATCATTAGTTTCTCAATTTCTTCCTCGCAGTAATTCGGAAATAGACTATGATGATATCAGTAGAAAAATTCCGTCAATCATTTTCATGAAGTTTCAAATTAGATATTCGAATTATAAATAGAATTATTTACACGATAATAATGAAGAATGTGAGTAAAGTAATGTCTTCTTTCTTTTTTTTTTTCCTACATGAGAATGAATGGAAAAGTAGAATTTACAACGTGTACAAATGCGATTAAAATATAGTCTTGGAATTAGTGAGAGCGACAGATCCGGCGAGAAAAATATAGGGGCCAGTATAGTTATAAGGCAGGAAGTGTTCCTGCCATGGGAAATCATGGCATTTCCGGTGCTACAATCGCTCGCACTATCTTCGTCAATGGATATGTAACTCATGTTTGCACTTTAATGACGAATCGCAAAATTTTTTTAATACTTTCCTGTGTTTTTTTTTATATATGTCCATAATTATACAAATGCGTATACAAAAAATGTTCAAGTGATTTATTACGTTTGGTAAACGTCTTTTGCCTCGAGGTATTTTTATATTAAAAAAAAAGCTCACGAATTTCCACGAATTTTACTCCCTATTTGTTCTTATTGATTTCCTATATTTTTCATTACATTCTGTGCAATTACTTTCTTCATTTATTATCGAATTAAAACTTTGTGGAAAAAAAGTATGAGATAATTTATCATCTGTTTATCAATTGCGCTAAAAGAAATTAATTTTGCAGAGTTTCAATGAATCTATTTTTAACATAAAATACTCATTTAAACATTAATATATTTTTGCATAGCTCATACAGACATTCATGGAGTTTTCACGCGTCGAACTGCAGATAAAATATATATTCACGCGCGCGCAAACGTTCTTTATATGTAAGTATATAAAATAAGTGTATGTATGTGCAAGCGCTCGCGCGCGCGAGTCAAAGGCGTGTGGCACGCCAAAGGGGCTTGCATTCCGATGCAAATGGCCTCCCTACTACCACCGCTCATGGTGTACACATACATAAAACCAGCAAAATTCATACCTTGATACTGGCGCCCTCTTCCCATACAACTTTGTCGTTTGCAATGTGGTTTTCTTGCTTCCGAACCACTTTACTGCCCTTCCAACTTTATTTCTATTTCACTTTTTATCATGAATGAATTTGATGGCCTTGATGGACAATTTTTAACTGTTGATTCGAATGTGACACCAATTTTTTTACTGTTCAGTGTTTGTCTTATTATTTCATTGATCGTGACCAGAAAATTGAAAGCATTGACCTGTCCTCTTGCAGTGTCTTAATTAAACTCATCGAGCTCTCGAAAAATCTTAGAAGGATGGAATCGCATAAGGGAAGAAAAAAAAAATTGTTCTGTGTGACGCTCGCAGTGGATGCATTTCCTTCATAATTTCCACATTTCCCCCTTACGTTGTAACACAGCGAAATGGTTTTTAGCGCGCTGAAGGCTTCTCACTGGCGTTGATAGTGTCGATATGATACATAACTCCAACATATACGAACGAATATATTATGAGGGTGAGCGGGGATCTGATATAAAGCACATCCAAGAGATAGACACAAGTGTGTACGTGCTCGATGTCGCGTATTCTCGCCCACACGTGTTTTTTTTTGTTTTCTTTTTGCATTCACTGACACTCAGTAGGTTTTTCGTCATTGCTATAAATAATTGTAATAAAGGTTGAATTGAATAGCTAAAAATATTTACTGAAAAATTATCAAAGTTATAGTGACTGTGTATTGCTACACTCCATTACTTATTTATCTCTATCCCTTTGATTTAATATCTTTTGAAAATATCGATATCAATATTATGTGTTATCGTATTATATACAAGTGGAATTTTATCATGGAATCTTATCAAAAATCTTAAGAATTCTCTTTTTTCACGTATATATGCATAACAGATATATTTTTATTTCGTATTCATCTTCTCTTCCTCGAATATTTGTTTGCCTCTGTCGTTACGCGCGTGTCACGAGGTCTCGGGCTGTTGGTTGAGGGGAGATGACGGTATAAAGGGGAAAGCATGACCCCAACGAACTTTCGCAACGATTCTCAACGTGTGAACCACCAAGTTCCTCTTCTTCTTCTTCTTCTTTAGTTATTCATCTTTTTTTTTGCGTGAAAACGACGGCGGTTTTCATTCACCCCATATGTGTTTACATACAAGTACATATATATAAGAGAGATATAGGCTGAGCTCTCTCCTCTCCTTTATCTTTCTCTTGCACAGCAGTTGCAACCATGTCGGTATTCGCTCGTTTCGTTCCAATATGGAATCGTTGACCCGAGTTACCGGCTGTGAGAAAAAGGGGTACGGGAGCGAGCCCGAGACTCTTGCGATCGTTCCGCGCGGCGGAAAACGCAATATGGCCGGCGCGGAATCCCGACGGCTTTGCACATATATGCAGCTTGCGCTATGTAACGACGCATCGTTCAGCGTACAACTATGCCAAGTAAGACCATTAAATGTTGGGATTGGAAAAAGGGGATTGAGCAAGAAGGAAAAATTGTTTCCAAATTGAATCAATTCTTTCGTAATAATTATCTCTGTTTGTGGTTGTACAGATACATTTTTTTTTTTCATATTGCATTGATTGTGTCTGATGGAATAGACGATTTCGCATTGAATGAATACCTATATTGATGTATTTGATGTGTAAGGGAATATTTAAAGTTTTTCTGCAAAAAAAAGTTGAAAGCTGAGTGAAAAACGGAATTTTATGGATTTTATTTGGACGTTTTTCTGTTATGATGAGGTGTCCCATCACTCTTGACTTTATTTGAGGCAGGTCAGTCATTATATTTACCCAAGTTGATCCACCAGTTGTAAATGCATTGGATAGTACAAGTGAGAAATTGCCTTCGCACTATTATGGCGTAATATTGCACTCATGGAATATCCAGTATAAAATTATTTCTCTTCATGAATCATAAATCTGTTTATATATTTTACATTTCTTTACTGTTTAGAAATCGCCATGTCTTTAATATTAAATTCTGGAAGGTAAACTCCTATTTCATAATTGTCGATCGAAAAATTTTTTGGATGATTAAATTTCATTTGAATTGACAGAATAGAAATTTTTATACCTGCGACAAATTGACATCTGTCTAATAATTAAATTTTTGATATTAATAAAATCATAATAATTTTGTTTATGTAAAGACAAATGATAGATTAGTTGAAGCAATTTGATGATCCTCAAGAGTTACGACATGACACCAGCCCTGGGCATTAGTTCAATAGAATTTTATTTTATCGCTCCATTCATGACAGATCGAAGAAATAAAATGAAAAATGAATAAATATAAATTAGCAATTAAAATTCCAGTTGTATTTCAAGTTTCGATCGACAGCAGCTATACATAATTATAACTATATGTCAAATCCACTTTTGCTCTCTTAGTCTGTCCCAAAAATGTCACCGTCGGGCCAAAGATTCTTCTCGCGCACGAAATTCGAGGAATTCTTGGCCGGCGACTCGCAATCGTCGAGCCAGCGCGGTGAGCAACCGCACAGAGTGCAAATGCTTGCTCTCTCGAAATATTTTATACAAACTTATACACACATATATACTTATATATACATACATATACACATTCATAATCTTTCTTGGCTCGCTTCACCGCGAATTCCCGAATTTTTCGTCTTACAGTATCGTGTCCACGTGACTCGCGTCGTGAACTTTAGAAATGATGTGATCTCGGCAGCGATACACGTTTGTGTATAGTTGTCCTCGATGATGCTTGACTAAGCATACACTGAAAATATATTTACCTCATGACATTCGTATACACAATCGACTTGGTGGAAAATACTTTCTATAAACACACACATACACACAATATATATATATATAGTTAATATCAATCATTAAAATTGATAATTGAAAGAGAAGAAGAGAATTTGGAAATAAATGACAAGAAAAATAAAATGATATAAAAACGACAGTAGAGAAGAAAAAAAAATTGAATGGAAAGAATTCCATCGAAAAATTGAATTCACTCTGTGGTCGGTGGGAAGTGAGATAATTACCGGCAACTAATCTCATGGGATTCAGCTCGACCATAAAAAGCTATGCGTGGATAGAGCGTGGATGTAATAGTGTGTGGATGTGTAGCCCGGAGGCTCTCGGATCTCCATCGTTACTTGTCAACGGGTCGTAGTGGTAGTATTGCCGTTTTCTGGCATCTATATACATATACATACAATATACATAAACACATATAGCGAAGTGTGGGCCGCGTTCAGAGAGTGGACATCAGCCACGGTGACTTGGCACAGGCGAGCGAGCCTGCCACGAGAGATTGGAATGTTTCCCGTCCACTGTCTTCTCCCTTTTTCTCTGTTGACCGCTCTCGCTCTTTCTCTCTTATTCATTCCTCTCTTCATCTCTTAAATGCATTGGCAAAACGACGATGTGGCTTCTCCACTCGTTTCATTCTCTCCCCCTCTGCGTCGCTCTAGTGCCCCACCGTGTGTTTCTTCACTCCCCACTTCACTTGTACGAGTCCCAGTGTGTGAGTGCGCGCGCGCACGACGAGACTTTTGGCGTAGTGGCTCCCGGTGTTACGCTCGTAGGGCCGCTCGGGCGTTCATGAAACGCCCGAGGACGTCCGAAGGCGAACGAACATGCCTGTGAGGCCCCGCATTGAGTACGAGCGCGCGCGCGCGCTCACAAACACACACATATACTCATACACACTCACCAAGCGACCATTGGCCATCAGGTAGATACCGTAAATCGCTTTTCGACCGAAAATAACCTCGCCCTCCGTCGCGACCACTCTTCTGACGGGGTATGCGCTCACGCGGGGCTTAAAAGCGCGTCATGCGTGCTCCTGACATCGTTACGGATGACAAGACATGGAATTTCAGAGATTATTTTTATTACTCGTGTACATACACTCACACACATCCATATATACACACACACATACACGCGATCATTTTTAAATCATTTTTTTTCGCTTCATTCAAAAGCATTATATTTATCCATGCTAAAAATATGATATGGAGAGATAAAAATTCATCATCAGGTATTAATCAAGTACATTAATTAACTCGGTGTTGTTGATGAAATATTTTTTTTCACGAATACACTTGGGACGGATGCTGTTGCAGCGACATTTGTTGCAAACATATGTGCACTTATATACATACATGTATGTAATTTATTTTTCTTTTTGATTCATAATGACTTTGACCTTTGTGGCCAAAACGTGCACGTGCGATGTTGAGTGCTCTTGCATTGCAAGAGGATGGCCCAGGGAGACGTATTGATGTTGATTAATATTTTTACATGGTTCAATTACCATATATAAATTCCTTACATATGTCTATATATATATATATATATATGTATTTCTGTACATATATGTAGATGTGCATATAGTAAATCATATTTTCTCATTTATTTACAATAAATAATTTCGAATAGGATATTATAGGAGCTTACATTAATTCCTTTGATGAGGATTTGATGAGGGATAAATATAGAGGAGGGGAGAAAATTGCCTCTGAGTAAAATAAGTGAGTGCGAGAAAGATAAAGAGAAGGAATGAGTTATACATAGAAGAATGATGAGGATGTAGACGAGGAGAAGATGAAAGAGCAATATATACATATATAATATATGGGAGGGATAAAAGAATGCTGAGGGGAGGATAAGGAGGGCTCTCGTACGATGGCACCGTGACCTTGCCGGCCATGTAGGGTCGACGCACGCCATTGGTTGACGTAGAACGCTTAACGTTCCAAGTCATTCGCAGCCCTATACAATACATAGCCATCAGTACCACTATACATACACGCCTGCCCTTTATTCCCCTTCGCAAATAAAAAAACTATTCAATTTTACTTGCGCTCCAAAAATTCCGGCATTTTCAGTCATTAATGTTTCAATTATTTGTTTGGATATTTTTTTTGTTATTTTTATACTAAAATTTGCAATGATATATTAAAATAGAAAAGGTCGTTACATCAGAATATATTTAAAATGTGTGGGAAGATGTTATATATTTGTGTGAAATGTGTATATGTGTGTCCTACGTGTATACATAAAATTGAATGTTCTTGCGCGTGAGAAACTAGATGCGATAAAGAAAATGTTAAATAAGCATTAGAGGTGAGCGATAAGAAATGGCGCGATGTTGTTCAATCATGATTCATGTGCAAATATTTCAAATGAATGTGTATAGAGGTATATATAAGTGAGCCAATATGTGTATACTAGTTTTAACACTTGCCACGCATGATCGTAAGTTCATCGTCTATGTGTAATTTAACATCAAAGTATTATCGATGAATGTTGAATGAAATGTATTTCAAACAGCTACAAATTCATGAATTCTTTCTCTTTCTTGGGATTAATATTCTTCTATTATTTATACTTTTTATATTATTATATACTTTCATACAGTGGCGGAATGAATATTTTTTTTTATTTAATAATTTTAAACCATCGAAGGATGTTTTTTGTTATTTATTGATCAATTTTGTTTGATTAATATTTTATTGTAATTAGATTATTGCGATTAATGTGAGAAAAATAATAAGAAACAATTTGAACAATTGAAGAATTGTATTTAGAATTATTCTTTATTGTTAATTGTTCTCTTTGTTGTTTTCTGTTTGATTTTGTAGGATTGTTCTTTGTAGTAACTATCAATTAATATAAATATATTTTTCAATACAAATCAAAGTATATTCTTTTGTTTATTGTGTTGAGAACTATATCAATATGAAAGGAAGTTGAATATTTGTATCAACAAAATTGATCTATAAAATATTTCTTGATTCCTAATGGTTTAAATCCGATAAATATAAACTTTCAAGCAATGCCGATCATCTATCGCGATGTACAAATTTCTGAATGAGTTAATAAATAAACGTTCTAATAAAGAAGAAATTTAACATTAACGTACATACGTGTATGTATTTATATACATCAATAACTTACAGCTCCGTTATCGTCCCTGCAATTTCGCGGTAATCGCTTTTGAGGTCTTGTGTATATACATCGTGCACAACTTTGGTTGTGTTGCGTTGTGTGTTGATTTCGTTGTTTATTTTTAATTGGCGCCGGCGTCAAGTTAATTGGAAATTCGCGGGGGTATATAACTACCATCCGGGAGAATTTCGATGAGCCAGAAAGAGTCATGAGAATGGAATAAGAGGAAGAGAGAATAAGATAGATAGAAGGGAATAAGAAAGAATGGCAGGATAAGGAAAGAAAAACTGTGTATTGCAACAAGGAAATAATTGTTTACATTTTGACATCATCTTTTATTTATTTTCATAATATATATTTGAAAATTTATATTTTTTATTTTATTAAATTATTTTTAGAGTGGCATGATAATATTACAGTTACCTCCTTTTTTTTTCTTCTTTTTTTTAATTGGATAGATGTTGAAAATTATTGTGGAATTTCATGTAGCAATCAATAGATCGGTAAAATGTGTGTGAAGAACGGAATTAATAATTAGTTTTGTGGTAATACATTGATGTAAAAATGTTTTAAAATTTTGAAATATTGGTAGAATAGTTAATCGTAATATTCCATTTCACAAACAATTGATAAACATAATAAAACACTGCAGAGTATCATTGGAAATAATTTTATTCTCATTTCTAAATGTGGATATAACTTATCGATAGATTTCACATGAAATAATTTTATCACTTTGATAAATGTATCCAAGTGTTTTTATAACGATGGGAATTGTCGTAATTTTCATTTTCTCTTCTTCTACGTACGCATACCAGTTGTTAAGAAATGAAAAGAATTTTATAATTATGTGAGAAAAAAAAATCCAATTAAAAACACATAAAAATAATATCATACACGATTGAAAAAATATAGAATTATACATTTTGTATGAGCAATTGATGTCGATTATTTATATATACATAGTTATATAAATGGTGGATGCAAGGGAACTTTACCCAGATGGAATTCGTAAAATCTCATTGAATCTTGGTCGGTTTGTAACGGTGTCTAATGTATATATGTATAGAGTTCTCATGTGGCAACTCTTGTAAGTATACAACATATATCAAGCGCCATGTCCTTCTCACCTATCTCGCATTTCACGAAGCCACAGCACGATGCTCAACATCTCTTTCTCTCTTTATTGGATGATGTTACATCTTTGACAAATGTAAAATTATGTAACACTCAATGAACAACAAGAAAATTTGAATTAATTTCATTTTATTATTGACTGATTGATTTATAATTAAGAAGACAATGATATGTAGAAAAATAATATTAATTTTACTGAATATACACTGTGCACTAATACACATTCAACCTCGTGGTGGTATGGGCCTTATCAACGCGTCTGATTTACATCCCGCGATTACGCGTCGCTTTGGAATGTAACATACGTGCTCGTGCGCGTCGCAATATCATGTTGTATGTGAACGCACTGAATCAGCTCATATGGTTGATTGTATAAGTGTCCGCACGCCAATCGTACAAGTTTTTTTTCCTTTTTTATCATCAATGTAAGATGGAAAATAAAATATTATTCTCTTCTATATGAAGATATTTTCATTTGAATGCAATTCACTAACTCATCATTGAGATAAGTTTGAATTAATATATGATGATTTTTTTATTCTTCATCTGTTTGTTGATTGTAAATTATCACATTTGAATAATTTGTAGTATCGTCGTATGATAATTAATAGAATTGGAAATAGAGATTTCTATAATGTTTCTATTTTGTTCCTTTATTTGGGTGTTAATTTTTCCAGATAAATTATAATACGACATTTGATAATAATTTAAATTCACTGTTGTTATTCCATTACTGTTATCATTATAATTATCACTTATGCCATGAAATTATTGTGGCAAGAGCAAAATATTTTTCATACCATGTGCGTTGATGATGATGATAATGATGATGACGATGGCATATATTTATACACTTTCTTGTTTCTCAGGGACATATATACGCCCATCCCAAGTGTTTCTGTCTCGCCAACAATTTTATATTATATACGACCACGGCAACACGCGGCATTCCTAGCTTCATTCCAGAATCGAATGAAAGCCTTCGAAATGGCTCCGGCGTTTATCATAATTGCTGCTGTCGCTGGTGTACGCGGCGCCACCGGTTGTTCTTTAAGTCTGCATTTGCACATTTATACAGACACACACTCGTCATCATCATCAACGTTGTCGTTGTCGTCGTCGTCGTCGGCGTCTTCGTCGTCGCCACTGCTACTTTGCCATCACTAAGTGTGTGAGCGAATTCCGTTTATATTTGTTGAATGCTCGTCGTTATGTACCATTCTGAGAAATGCAATTAAATTCCTCACTATGTGGATATTGTCTTATTCACTAAATATTTCTCTTTTGTTTTATTATTATTATTTTACTAATAAATTGCTTATCAATGGATTGGGAAATAACTTCGTTGAATTATGACAATTTGTAGTGAAGAGAAAAGTTGGAACAAAGCGAAAGAGAAATAATTGTTAAACGAAACCGTTCGATAATAACAAACTTCTACGAAATCGCATGCGTATAATTGTTTATTTTATATTGTGCATGTATACATTGTTAGAGATGATTCAGGTGACGCTCTGGCGGTGTGACACTACCGGAATTCCCGAGCATTCCCAAGCGAGCAATGCTGATTTTTATCGCATATCCCATGGACTCACGATCCTGCTCTCGTTCCATCTCGTCTCCTTTTACTCGTTCCCTTCACTTCTCTCTTCATCTCAAACCATCTCACGATTGCAAAAGTACTCGTTGGATAAAACAACACACTCTGCACTACATAAGTACCTTTATATGTATAATTTTATATGATGGTGCCTTGTGACGAACGCGCATATCTCTCAGACTTTCTCCCACATTTCCCATGATTAAAAAAACAAATATTGTTTCCGTATTATTCAATTCTATTTTGCATTTAATCTGTGGAAAAAAATTTATTCCACGAAGTTATTCAATTTATTTCATTAATTTTTATCATTACATGGATAAATTAATGGATGAAAATATTAGTATATTTATTGGAAGGAGTTATTATTAATTTTCATTTTGTTGCTGTTTAATATGAAATTCGCGGACTTTTATAAGACACTTCATGTCGCGTGTAAATATTTTTCAGTCCCGATTCATTCTTTCTCTTTCTCTGTTCTTCTCACTCACTGGTCACGTGCGTCTCGAGAAATTCTTCTTTTATATATCCTTTGCTCTTTGTTCGGCAGCAGCTGTCCGCCCGAAGAAATTCCTCGCGAGTGAACGCGCGCGCGCGCCCGCTCACAGACATCACTGCTATATGAGTGAAGTTATACCTTTTCGATCTTTTCTAACTCTCTTTCACTCTTTTATTCTTCTGCATATTCTTCTCTTTTTTATTTTCTTTTATTCGTATATCCTATATGGAGTCCTTGTCATCCAGTATATATTTCTTCTTCCAGTTAATAAAGATCTATATCGATGTTTTAATATTTGTTGATAGATCAATAAATTTGTATTAATAGTGGAGTCGTGATTTTTTTTTTTCGGACTTTCTGAACATGTTTCGTTTCGGGTCCGAACCCTGTGATAAATTGAGGCTACATTTGTTTGCAAGATATAGTGAGTTTTATGAAGAAAAATAAATGATTTCACATATTATGAAAAATTACTTTGGATCGTTATTAATTTTTAGTCAAATAGAAATTCTTTTCTCCTCACAATCGTTTAAAAAAATCAAGGAAAACTGTTGTATTATCTTTAATGATATTATGACAATTGGTTCCACACTAGAGGAATTTCCATTCATTTATTCATTTCAATAGTAATCGTTCTTTCTGCTCTCGTTGCCAATTTCAACTTCACAACTGTTCTATATATATATTTATGTGTGAGTGTGTCTCTTTCTTTCTCTCTCATTCTCCGTTGTATTTTCATTCTTGCTGAGTAGCGAGTTTTGGGTCCGGTCGGCCCGTTCATCTCCCACCATATCCTCAGCGGCCCATTTCATACGGAATTCGGTAGCCAGAGGGCGATCACGTGAGGGGACCGTAGCCGGGGCCTCTCAGTAGCGCGCTAACATTAAAAACCTAATCATTTTATTCTCTCCTCACTCACATGACTATTATAAAAAACAAAAAAAAAAGGAAAAAAGAAACGGACTTACGAATATTTTCCATTCTACAACTATTTATTCATTCACATTATCATTAACAGCACAATTTTCATGGACTAAATAAAATATATATACGAGAGGGAATAATAAAACTGAAAATAAATAAAAATAAAGTAACATAACGAAGAAGGTAATAACCACAACACGAAAAAATAATAATAAAAAACCTTTACTTTATTGCCTCCTTTCTCCCTCTATATATCTTTCTTCCTCCATCACACCCGTTCGCTCTGCCTTCATCTCTCAACCTCCTCCTCATCTTCCTCTCCCTCTTTCAACCCATTCCTTCCCTGCCCCCTCAGGGGCCCAGCGGAATTCCACGAAAGGTCTCGTTCAAGGAAATCACGCTAGAGCGACGCCTCGCGCGCTCGCGCGTAGTCGCTTCTTCTCTCTTATACTCAAAACCATCAACATATATAGTACACACATATATACATAACCTTCATCCTTCTATCTACCAAGAAAGACAGATGTCGCTATATACGTCCCCACAAGGATAACACACTCAAGGGTCGGGCGACTTTTGCGAAATTTCTCGATTGCGACGCGCAACCAAAACGCGTCCTTCCAAGAACCTCTTCGCGCAACCAGTGGAACCTTAAACAATAAAAAAAATGGAAAAAAAAAACGCGGCCCATCACCCCGAAAACAAAAGAAATATTGAGGTACAGAGAACAAAAATGAAGAGATGAAAAAATAAAAAAACATTCGCCCTTCACCTCACAATTATTTTTGCCCATGGAATCTTCCACCCTGAATTCCACTCCAATTTTCTTCAGTCCCCTATATATACTTTTTATTCTTTCTCTTTTACTCTCTCTTCTCTTCTTTTCTCTTCTCTTCTCATATACTTCCTGCCTTCTTTTAACATCATTCTATATAATAATATACTCTGTATCCTTAAATCACAATTTGCATTTACAATTTCGAACACATAAAATTGTTTTCACATTCGTCATATTTCGAAAATTCAAACGCGAAAATTAGTGCAAATTGCGGAAGGAAATTATTTTCATGCATTAATGAAATTGAAATGAAGTTAATTGAGAATTGAGGTGGATATTTCAGACGCAAACCACACCCTCACATTTTTGACAGAAGAACAATTTATTGATATACTGCTTGTTGCTGCTTTTTGCTATAATTTAATGTGATAGAAGTAAAATAATTGTTCATAGATAATTTGGTATTTAGATTTGGAACAATTGTAAATGATTTTATGACAGGATATATTTGTGAATGTGAATTAAAGTACAATATGCATTCTAACATATATACATAAAGGTATTTATTGCCGGAAGAGTTTGAGAAAGATACAAGCGCGCATACGAAATATGTGCAATTATAAATGAGCAACCTCCTCTTATGCTTAGTACCTACATCCATAGTCTGTTCTTACCTCTCTCGGTACAGCATCGTTTACATCCCTATATACATACGCATTTATATATATATATATACATTCATACATTCATATAGATATTCATTGCCTCCCTCTTCCTCTTTGCCTTCTTTACTACTCTCTTTCTCTCTATTGGCCTTTCTCTCCCGACGCCGTATTGCTCGTCGACGTCCGGCGTACGTTGGCGTACATCCGCACGCGTCCCCTTCCCCGACACTCTTCGCGCGCACTATAAAAGGGGCCTCACTCGGCCCGAGAGCCGCGCGCAGATAAATATGCGGGAGGGGCCGGAATTCCTCACTCGGCTGCATTCCGATCCCCTCTTTTAACCTGGCCAATGCGCCAGAGAAAGAGCGAGAGCTTTTGATTTTTATTTCTTTTACTGATGCATATGTATATATATGTGTGTGTGTGTGTGTACGCGATATCTCTCAGTGTACCCTCACTCTTTTGCTCTTTCTTCGTTCTTCATCTCTTTCTCACTTTATGTTTATTTCATCTTTATCTCTTTCTTGGGTGAATATCGCGCTCAAGTCAAGCCCAATGCGCTTTGTGCGAGAGAGACAAAAAAATAGGAAATGAAATAGAATATGAAGTCGGAGATGTAAGAATGTTTTCCTACTTTGCATTCATTTGTATATTATGAAGAGGTATTTTTGTTGGTTATTTATTTCATGAATGAGTTGTCGTTTTTACAAATGTTTCTCATTTTTTTCTCATTATATCTTTGGATACATAAATATTTTGGGCAGACAAGGACATTGTTGAAAGTTTTGTGTTAAAGTCCGGAATTTTGTGATATTTTGTTGTTGCGAAAAAATTTGTATTTAAATGAATGAATTATTTCATTCTTTTGTTTTGTTGGAAATGAATAAATTGTTAAATACATGTCTATGCATTGAATTTCCATTTTGGTTTGTATTTTTTTTTTCTTCTTCAACAAATTATATACACTGCATTCATGTATGAAGTTCAATAGAATATATCATCATCATTGGAGTCAATTAACACAACAATTTTCGTAGTTAAATGAATTTTAGAAATCTTACTGAGAAAAAAAACTGGTAAATGGTGAACAAATTCTTTTTCTTTTCTTTCGTGAAACAGAATTTTGTAATGACGATATAATGCCACAAATGATGATGCAATTTTTCCTGAAAGACTTTCAACCATTTAAGATATTTCTATATGGAAGCAACATATATATATATATATATATATAATTACGATGAAATGAATGATGAATAAAAATAAAAACACAATGCAGTAATGAATGCAAAGAGTTTATTTTTCACGTGGAACAGATACATATATCTATATATATATGTAGGATGATGTTATTTTTTTGTTCGCTATCTCTGTCGATGTCGTGTGGTGATTCTTCGAGGTCGAGTGTGTGGCAAAGAGTTGCTCTGGAATCCAGCAATCGGACGAGAGAGAACATTGAGCGTGAGCGCGCGCAGGCTCCATCGAGTCCGTAAGGCCCCGCACCACGACAACGAAGATGACGACGCGCGTGAGAGAGCGCTACATATATAAATAGCTCGGGAATTCATAAATTGCTATCGTTTATACGAGAATACCCACCACCACCACCACCACCATCATCTTCCACCTCTCATCTAACTTCTCTTTTCTGTTTTATCCATATACCATCCAATTCTTTTCCTCGATACATATTCAGCACATGTATTTTTCATTTATTTATCATTCTTACGTTCCACTCTTCCCCGATTTATTTTGCCCAAGGTAAAATCGTTGGCTAGATCGGAATGCGCTTGTGACAGACAAAAAGTCCCGTGTAACATCCTTTTTATAGTAATATTATTCCTCCTTCTTGTTCATATTTACATTGGATAATAATAATTATTTACATATAGAAATGAATAAGTTTCATTCAAATTTTATTACAACGAAAAATTGCTTCAACTCATATTATTTATTTGTGTTGACATTCAGAATTTATCTATTAAATTTGCTAATATAAATAAATTTTTACGTATGAGATATTTTTTGGATTTGAATTTAATCAGCAGTTTAACAGTTGCATCAAGAATAATAAATCGAAGGGAAAATTTTCATTCGTATCAATATAATTAAATCTCAAAACAAACATTCAAATTCTCGACATCTTTACATTGGCATCACCAACTAAATATTCATTTGGAATCACAAATACTTTCCAACTCAAATTCGATCTATATTCAATCAAACCCTCATTCTTTATTACAATTTAATCTCTGAAATAGCTACGAATCAGCCATGCTCATATTATCTCCAATCTGGAATAACAAAGAGAAAAATAACAACAAACAAAGAAGAAAATACGAGTGAACAAAAAAAATGTGTATATATATATATAAAGAAAGAGAAAGGAAAGAGAGATGATGATGATGATGGTGGTAGTGGGCGTTCTTGGCATTCCACCGGGAGTCCACCAGGCCCCGGGATTCCGTCTTCCGCGTCTCTCTCGATTCCATACGGTCAGCGCGCCAATGCTGGGCCCCGCGGGTTGATAGCCATGCCAACCGCACATCAACCAACCACGTCCCATGCAATCCACTTCGATCTTCTTTAAATTCTTTTTACCGATGAACGCATACATTTGTTTCTACATGTATAAATTCATTTTTATATATTTGTATATGTGTACAATTGTACATAAACATTGGGGTCTTACATTGGTATTTTATCAAAAGTCATTTGGCAATTTTATGGGCTTTCGCAGTGCATCTTGAAAGTAATAAGGATAAGAAATATATATATATATATATGTGTGTCTGATATGAATTTCTAATGATAATATGTATGTGTACATTTTGAGCTCAGATTACGTTTATTTTTGTTTTTATCACACAACCGTATCAGCTTCATTAAATATTGTTTTATGGTTGTTCATATATATTAACCTTGACAAATGTTTTCAATTGATAACAGAATTCAGCATGGAAAGAACTAAAAAAAAAAAAGAGAAAAAAATGTGTAAATAAACAACATTCCTTGATTTGAAATAACAGTGAGAAGAAAAAAATCGTTTAAATGCAATTAAAAATAACCGCACAAATTGACAAAATGATATAAAAACATTAAAGGCAACCATTTTTTTCTTCTTGAATGTGTGTTTTATATTGATAGCAATATCTGCTATAAAAATAAGAAAGTAAATACCATGTCTTGATATGAAAGGACAATCAAAAGTAACTGGAATTATGAAAATTGAAATAAATGTTAGAGGAAATAATTATTTTTCCAGTTATTTGTTATAAATATGGGAAATAAAATACTGCAAATATATTTGCCATTGAATTTAGAAGCTAATCACGGAAAAATATTGTTGAGTTATAGTGGAACTCTGTTGAAAATGAAGGAATAATTTTTTATCCCTCGGATTTTTTGTTTTTGTTTATTTGGTGGTTCGCGCGAAGCTGAAGCGCACGCGATAACATCTGGCACCGAGTGCAACGATGATAGTGACGGAGAAATATGCGTGTGGATGATGGGATAGGCGGATTATGGGTCTGAACATCAGGCCCCGAAACATTTTTTTAATACCAAGAAAAAACAAAGAGGGCAGAAGGAGGAGGGGAGAAAGAATGGATCTCTTAAAAGAATGTTTATATAAGACGAAGAGGGATATATATATAGAAGTCAAAGTCAATTTGGTGACACGATTGGAAAGAGATTAAAGATGTGCGAGGAATGGATGATTGAATGCGAAGAGAGTTGGGTTGAGGATATGTTCAGCCCAATGGGAAAAAGAGAGGAAGAGAGAGGAAAAGGCTCGTGGTACGGGCCCCATCCAGAAATTCCATGGGTGATCGGTGCCGTGATGCCCGCGCGACTTCAAGGTCGATTCTACTACTACGACGCAAACAGTGGTGGCCCGCAGGGTCGAGCCGCGACCTCGTCGGGCCCTACGGCCCCTCAATTCCCGCCACATTTCAACATTGCTCATATATACTCCCTCGTTCCTCTCTCATGCGAACCCTCGAACGTACCAATGAACAGATACGTATCGCCAATTTATCAGGCCCGTTTCATTTTACATTACGCCATTTTAATTGATACTCAATATTTATTTATTCATTAATTCAGTATTTACATCCACTGCATCCTCATCTTTATCAAGTGTAACAACTGCATTTAATGTCAATGGGCCTTGTACAGTTATGTTTCGAGTTCAAAGATGAAGAGGAGATGTTATTGATACCTCGACAACTTTGGTTTTGATTCAATTGATTTTTGTTATGGGAAATGAGTTGAGCTCTGATGCAATAGTTTAACTAAACTTTTGTTATTCACTGATAAACATCGAGAAGAACAAAAGGTTATATAATATTGGACGAAGGTCAATCAACGAATTCTTTACCGAAGGTTGAAGACAAATTTTCTTGAATTCATGAGTCTGTAAATATAGTTTTGGAGTTTTAAATTCACGAGGGAAGTTGGATTCATAATTGCACTTTTATTTTCAATTTTCTTTTCAAAATTATCATGACAATCGTTTACATTTAATTCATCATTATTTTTCTTCATCAACTTGCACTGTAATGAGGTAAAAAGAAGGGATGCAAAAGTTATAATTGCAAGTGTAATTATGTTCCTTCCTGAATGTCCAAAAATACATTTACATTTGTAGTAGAATGAAAATAAATTGACGTCGCCCGTACTTTGAATGTTTTATCATTAATACGGTCCTGGCGGTGCCCCAAGATGAGGCCCGCCTTTTTACGTCGGGCAAGAAAGACGCGCGCGTCCGGACTTTGCCAACTGAGAACGATCATGAAACGAGGAAGAGCATGCGAGTGAGCGAGAAAGGAAGAACAAGCGAATAAGATGAAGCGTCCGAGCGAATGAGGGGTCTGAAGGGGCTCAGTGGCCAGCAAGAGAGTCCCCTCTCAAGAACGCTCGAGGAAGGACGAGAGAAGAAGCCACGTAGAAGGAGGTGTATAAGGAAAAGGAGAAGGAGAGTTCGTGTGGCAAAGTGAGAAGGAGGTGAAAGAGCAGAGGAGGAGACTGGGCCCAAGCGAGAAGCAAATGGCTTGGTGGGGAAGTCACGCGGAAAAAAAAGGGTAAAAAGGGGGGATCCCTTAAAAATTGAGGCTTGGAAAGGTAGGGATTGGAATTTCGGGCCCCGTAACCGACCAGTCTGGAGGAGGCCTCCGCAAAGATGAGGTGATCTGCGTTGGTTGTGGGCATCAAGTGTGGCGAGAGCAGCTCCGTGTACGGATCCAAAGCACGACGTGTACCCGGCATGGACCGACAGTACACCCTATGCGTACTTGTACCGGCGCAACAGTACCGTACTTATGCGGACGGTTACAATCCGGGATATATTAATGATAAAAGACATCAACGATATCATTATCAACAACAACAGCAGCAGCAGCAGCCGCAGCATCACCGACAAAATCATCAGCAGCTTAATCAGAGAAATTATCATCAATTACAATATCGTGAACAATATCAGCCACAAAATCAGCTCTATCAAATTCAAAATCAACAACGTCAATCAATTGGATATTCTCATCCACATCATCAACATAATTTACATCAGCAACATCAACCACAGCAGCAGCAACAGCAGCAGCAGCAACATCAGGAAGAGCAGATTTATGAAAATATTGTGTCACAATATCGAATGAGAATGTGTTATCATAATGATTATGAGAATGATGAACAGATCCAGAGGTTTTATTGGGAGCAGTGCTACAGACGTGATGATAACGATGCCACTGCGTACTACTACTATGAATACGTAAGCGGTGATACTACGATTATTCATTATTACTTATATTTCTCATCAAACCTTTCCTTTTTTTTTTCTATCTTAAACATTATTTTCAGTTTGAAATATTCAGTGAATGATTTTTGATGATAAATAAAATTATCATATTGAGAAAAAAAAGCCACCAGTGTTTGCGTTTTTATCATAAATTCATTTTGCAAAAATTGTGTTCAAATAACATCGTGATTTTTTGTTTTTTCTTTTTTTTTTCTCCACTGTCAATATACGATGGAATGTGTATTTGCCAGGCGGTTTATGTGTGCATACATATAGACTTATATGTGCGTGTGCGGAATCTCGAGGGGCATGAGATGTGCAGTGTATGTGTGGATATGTGATTGTGAGTAGGAACGGAGCATGGAGATTATGTTGCCCTGGGTTTTTAACACTCATTACAGGATTTCTCGTAATTTTTCCTTCGAAATGATATTCTATTCGTGATTATTATTGAAAGTTGGATATAGAGCAAATCTGTCGTGCTGGGAGATTTGCAAAATTGATTATTGAATTGATGTGACAGAGAATATATCAATGGATTTAATTAAAAAAATAATCCTAATAAATTCCGCATTCTTTTTAGTTTTAGAATATGAGTTTTTTTTTCTAATGAGGTTGAATAGGCGCCTGCACAATATTTGCCCACACATTGATACAAAGTGTTTGATAAACTCAACTCGTTATGTAGAATGTGTTCGGTGCGTGGCGCGTGGAACGAGAGCGTGTTTGATTCAAAAGAAAAACATTCACATGTTATAAATTAATTGCACTTGATAATATATCATGAAGGAGAGAGGAATAAAAAAAAAGAATAAATAATCACTGTGTTGATTTGCAACTTGACGTCATGATATCAACTAAACTTATTCGCATCTCCCATGACAACTATTACGCATTATAATTGATTTGCTGTTCATTATTGAATAAATCATCATTCTACGACATTTTATTGCACTGCTAGATTTTTTTCTGCTTTCGTCATCGAATACACAACGAGATCTAGCTTATAGTCTTTCCATAATATCAGAGTCATCAAGAAATTTATTTATCTATTTGTTCCTACTTTTATTTATTCCTTCAATTGAAATATCGATGGATGATATTTGATTTGGAAGAACAAATTATTATGGTGGGCAAAATCAAATGATTCATATTTGAAATTCGCCAATCTATCCATTAAATTAACACGACACTTGTCGATTGAAAAAAAAAACTGATGCTTCCATATTTATTTGATATTTATGTGTGCATTGGTATCCAACACATATTTATTTCAAATTTATTCTAGTGTACAAACATGAAAGAATCCTTAGGCGTCGAACATTTTATTTTTATTCATAACATAAGAATTTTTCATGGAGATATTATATGATTCTTTCTCATATTTAATTCATTTAATTAATTATTTGATGATGTTTCTGTCTACAGGCGAAGAAGGAGATTTACGACGTGAAACAGCAGCGATTGTGTTTAGCTCAAGATGAATACGATCATCTTAACAATGTTTTAACAACACTCAGCGCATCACGTACGAGTTTGTGCTCGAGTTCGAGTTCACTCAGCACCAAGTACGACCCAGATCTTCTCAAGTCCGACGTGGCATTGGCGAAGAGTCGAGTTTCAAGACTCAAACGTGAATTGTTGCAAATAAGAACAGAAATGAATTGTACACAACGTGGTGTAGACACACTGGCAAGGTAAGAGAAAACAAAACGGAATGTACATTTTTAATTCTCTTAATCGAATTAATAAAATCAATTAAATATTAATTTCAGTGTGGAACAAAAATTGAATGCACATCAAGGCGGTTGTTACAACATCACAGAAGCCCAAGCAATTATGACTGAGCTGAGAAATATCCAAAAGTCATTGAGCTCTGGTGAAAAAGAGAAAGCCGAATTAATGCAATCACTCGCTCAATTGAAGGATGAATTAACCCGATTACAATTGTGTGAAGGTAGTCCCGATGCAAGTACATTGAGTTTAACTCAAGAAAAGTTATCAACAGCATCGCAAACAGATCTGTCCGGTGAACTTGGTTCTATTGGCACCAGATTAGCCGAAATGGCACGTATGAGATTAGAATATGATGAGGCACGTAAGACAATACAACATATCCAACAGCAATTAGCTGATCTTGAAGAAAAAGTAACACCAGGTCAAACTGAAAGCGACAAAGATAAACTATTATTATTCCAAGAGAAAGAACAATTACTACGTGAATTGCGCAGTATAACACCACGTACAAGAACTCATCAAGACATGAAAAAAATCCAGTGTGAAATACGTAGACTCGAACAGGATCTTAACAATGCGTTAGAATTATCAAATAAAACAATCACCGATCGTGTTCGGCTTCATGAAGAGAAACAATTATTACTACAACAATTACGTGACGCGCTACGATCAATGGCAATGCTTGAGGGACAATTGAAAACATTGAGTGCAAGTACACTGTCAGTTAGTAGTAGTTCAAGTTTAGGTAGTTTAAGCACCACTAGCAGCAAAGGAAGTTTGAGCTCGGGATTAAGTTTCACTGATATTTATGGTGGTCCACAATGTCTTGGTAATGTTCAACAAGAGCGACCTGTCGACATGGTAGACCTTCATCGCCGAGTTGAGCGTTTACTTCGTGGCTCGGAGCAAAATTTCAGTAGTGTGGGAACTCCATCGCCTGGTAGATCACAGCCAAGTCTTTCGCCACGATCAAGTTTGTCGAGTGTTAGTCCACCGGTGTCGCCATTGTATGAAAATGCACCGGTTGGACCGCCACCGGCTTATGAACAGGTTGAAATGCAACGTAGACAGCAACAACGATTAATTGGAGCAAATACATCGCATCTAGATCGTTGTCAATTAGAGGATAAATTGGCTGAATTGAGAATAAGCCAACAGTCAATACAGGAACAAATAAATTCCAACACGGAACATTTGAAATTGAATCCACATCCACCGCTTGAAATGCAATCGGGTAATATGTCCCAGGGGAGCGGTTTGGGTAGGCCTGCATTGCCATTGCCACAAGAACCACCGTTATCACCAATCAGTGAAACACCACCGCCAATGGGTAGTCGATCTAGAGCAAGTAGCTCTGGCACAAACACTCGTTCAGTATCAGCCGCCGTTTCTGATGAAAGCGTTGCTGGTGATTCGGGAGTTTTTGAGGCATCGAATCGTCGAAGATTATCCGGATTGCAGAGCGTTGATCCATTGGCATTTGGTGAAATAAATCTAGAGACGGCACAAGTGCAAATTAAATTGAGGTGAATATTGTTACGATTACTCTTGTTATACCCCTATTTTCAAATTGTGTCAGTAATAATTTTTCTTAACATTGATTGGAATTCTTTCATTACAGATATTCCGTTGGTGACGGTTTACTTCATATTGGCATCGAGAGGGCCAGGAATTTAGCGGCACTATTCATACCTGACCACACAAGAGTGTAAGTTGATTTTAATGATTGATAATAGAGCTATATAATTGTAAGATAGTTGCAGGGGCAATCAATGAATTAGAAATGCGTATGTAGTATAATTTTTATCGTTTCCTAAGTAAAACAGGTATATCTCGGGTAACGATGAAAATATCGAGAGAAGTAAATCAGACAACTTGAATAGAGTCAAATTATCGTTAAACTGCTAACTATATTACACATAGAAAATTCTTTCGATAAACCCACGGATATTTGTTCTAAGAATGATATATTAAGAGAAAAAGCGCGTGACATCATGCATTCCAGCTATGTCGCAAATATCTTTTTTTTTTTGGCAATAATAAGAAAGAAAAAATATCATACAAATCACTGTGTTGTTACTTCTTAATCTCAAACGCGAGATCGGAATGTAATTATGAAATCCCTTTCAAATACACGATGACGGCAACAAGCTGAGAGCTGAATCTATTCTACAACCGAGCGAGCAAACAGAGAATAACGAATGTATATAGCAGCGCAACAATAGCGTATTTAATAAGGAGTAGATAGAATTAGTTAAAGCAGCCAAAGCAAAGTTGATTGGATCAATGACCAGACCCTAACGCTGTAGTAGTATATGCCACGTTGAAACGCCGTTACGCAACGATAATCGCAAATTCCTATTGGCCATTGCGGTGAATTAGTTACTTTGGTCATTGTATAAGTGGCTCGTAAATTCAAAATGAAGAAAGATGGGTACACAAAAGCAAAATAGAATGAAAGAGTAGCTGAGAGAGAAAATGAATAGAGGGAGTGTATATGAGAAAATGACACCAAATATGGGGGAGACGGTGGAAGAGTCACAAAAATTACGATCGGGCTGACAGATAGTTATGTGAGAAAAATAAAAATTAAAAAACCACGTCAAGACATGGGTTATTAATGGGATACTTTCGAGTTGATAATTTAATTGACTATCATAAAAGGACGATGGCATTGAGTTGATGATGAGAATGAATAAGAGTGGGAAGGAGAGACAGGACGAGAGGTGAAGAGAGAGGTAGAAATATTCCAGTGGCTGGATAGAAAGGTAGAGAATTTTCAAAGAGAAATAACGAGTGAGTTCATAAACGGTTATATCGAATCGGGACAAAAATAAATATTGAAATATAATATACATTGATGAGGCTTATTGATATTGATTATGAATAATTATTTATGTTCCATTTTATGATTTTGTCTAGGTATATAAAAGCAGCACTATTACCAATGCAACCACCAATCAACCATATGTGTTGCACGAAACCAGTGATTGACCTACGTAAACCAACGTTTGGTGAGACTTTTCCCATGGCTGTGCCGTTAAATAAACTTTATACAAAAACCCTCCAGGTTAATGTTTGGTGTACAAGCGGCGAGTCTGAGGAGTGCTTGGTTAGTAAAGTCAATGTTATCTGTATAAATAATTAGTATATCTATTCCCAGACAAAAATTAACCATTGGTATTATGTTTCTTTCTTTCTAGGGTTCAGCCCAAGTCTCACTTGCAGACTTCAGTCCCGAGTCACCGAGTGTAAAATGGTACAATATATTATCGTTCCGCTTCATGCAACCATCAACATCAGAGAATGCGAATGCGAGTTCGACCTCTTCTTCGACGAAGCCACCACCACGTCATGACAAACAAGAATCCGATATTTCAGTTTATCGTAGCGGCGGTGTGCAATCACAAAATGCCAAAGAGGAGAGTAGCGATGAAAGCACAATAATTAGTTCACAAACATCAACTTTGACGCGAAATCAAGGTTGTGATGAATTACAAACGGCTGTTTCATTGCGATTGGAGGAATTGGCGAATTGTCTTGGTAGTCCGGAGGAAGAAGACGAAGAGCATGATAGTGATAGTGGCAGTGAGGACAGCGATGAGGAAGGAATATTAGTTGAGTTCATGATAGATGATAATGTACTTGAGGATGTGCTTGAACACGAAGAGGATGAAGAATTGGCTGGAGAGGAATCTAATCAAACGCAGGATAAAGAAACAAATACCGAGTGTATATTCATTCCGGAGCAGGGTAAACAAAGGAAACTGTCAGCAGCTGGGGTTGTACCGGGTGCCATTCACGACGATAAAAATTCTATTGTCATTAAACGTAGTCAAACATTTTCACCAAGCGCTGCTGTGAGTCGAAATCACTATATCTGTCGATTAAATCGTAGTGACAGTGACAGCAGTATGCCACTTTATCGTCGTGGTGGTCCGTTCCAACGTAACTCTGTTGAAAGGCGATCATTGCGTTGGCGTCGACCGTCATCAGCATTGAGCAATAAAACAGCATCCAAAAAATCAACACACTTACCACCTACAGCGAGAACATCACTCGATCTTGAACTCGATCTTCAAGCTCAACATGCGCGATTGAATAATCTACATGATGAATTGAGTACGTTGCGTGAATTGAAACAGAGATGTGAACAAGCACGTGAAAATGGTGAAATGGATTTCGCAACATGGTTGCTGGAGGATCAGAAATTCCAAGCGCTTATGGCACAAGCTGAGAGTGGAAAAAATGGAAAGAGTGCGGAGGATAAAAAAGTAGAGAAAATGTTGAAGAAAACATCGAAGGAAATTTATAAACTGCGGAAAACTAAAGTTGGAAAAGGAAAACCTGATATTATTTCTTTCAAGTACGTATTTTTGTCCTTTTCATTTCCTTTATTGCATTCCGATTTCACAATTTATTTATTTAATTGTTGTTCTTTATTTGTTTACAGAGAAAAAATGGCTTTCTTCACGCGTGTGAATTTAAACGTTCCTGTACTACCACCTGATGATTTTAATATTGATTCTCCGTCATTGATTCATCATCGACGACACGCTTCAGAACCTGCAAGTGTTGGTACATCATCGTCCCATTTACGAGCTGGTGTTTATCCAGTTGCTAAAGACGTTTCGGCAATTAATGTGGCGTTAATAAGTGCACGAACAGAAAGTGGTACAACGGCGATGATTAAAAATGACGCAATTAGTGTTTCAACCGGGACAAATGATATTAATATTAAAGAATCAACATATGTGACAAACATTGCCGGTGTATCGACTAAAGTAGCCAATAAAACGAATAAAATAATCGATGAAACGGTAGAGAAAGATGACACAGAATTGGATGCGCCAAATGGCGAACCCAAGAGATATGAGTACGTTGTCGATCGAGTACTCGGCGTAGAGGTTTGAAAGTTGCATGAGTGTTATTTGCCGAAGACTCGGGCGAGTATTGTGACGGTGTGAAAACAAGTATGGAAGAGAGAAAACAAAACGAAATATCAAATGTACTATTCCGATCTAGTATTTATAATACAAGTGAGTTAATTGATTGGTTTTTATAATATGGAAGAAGGAAAAGAAGTGAGCATGCAAAAAGATAGGATAATTTTTAAAAAGTTATTCCCTATCATAATTGCGATCACAATGGCGCAAGAAAAAATAATTGAAAATATTTGGCATAAGAAAAAGGTTTTGCAAGTTGATAAAAGTCCTTAAAAAAAAGTTTGAACGCTGCATTAAATGAGCATTGTAAATATCAACACATAAATTATTTAATTCCATCTATCTATGTCGATTGTTGAACTATTTAACTGTCATTAATGAATCAAATGGTTTAATTTTTTTTTTATTATTATTTGATAATTAACTCTTTTGCTCTTAAATTCATTTCGTTTTTTATTTTTTATTTTTTTTTTCCATCGAAATTGGGGTGCACGACCCACCGAGCAGCTGGCCTGCGATTCATGAGAGAATTACAAAAGCAGTGCGCCCCAATTGAACGTTCAAATTCGTCACATTTTATTTGACTCAAAAATTATTTCTTAATATTTGAGAGGAATTGTGATGAGAACATAAAAATTGTGAAATGTTTACGCTTAGATTTTATATGAAAGATGTTATCGAAGAGGGAAAAAAAGAAACAGAAATATATTTCATTGTGCCTTGCTCGCGTTACTTGTTGACGACACTCTATCAGAGTGAAATAGTAAAAAATATTGTTATTAATTATATAATGTGATAAACATTGAAAGAAAAGATGAAAAAAAGACGGCCATGATTTTTGAAGTTTTTTGCTGTAAAGAATTTTAAAGTGCCTTAAAACAGTCGCCATCAAACACGACATCTTCATAATTATTTATTTTCAAAGCTTTTAATAGTTAAAAACGAGAATACTCAGTGTAAAAGAAGAAATTTTTACCTAGAATTCGATGTTAAATGAGAATCATACAAAAATCGAATACATTCACTATATTTTCGATCGCTTTTATGAAAGCAATTTTGAAGTAAAATAAATCCTAAGAATTCCAGTGAAATTATTTATTCGTTTGTGAAAACAATTAAAAGAGTCATAACAACAAGATTTTTATTCAGAACAATATATTATGAATTCAGAATTTGAAATGAACAACGAAACAGTAGAAAAAAAAAAAAATAAACGAAGAAACAATAACTGAATAGATGAAGAGAGTTAATTTTGTACATAATATTGTACATACGTATCTAACTTCAACGTTAAATAAATATAGATATGAATGAATCATTCTTATTAATATTATTATTAATTTTATTATTATTATTATATAAATATATATGAATATATATATATACACATGTTGTGTATGTAAACGGAATATCTTTAGAATGAGGGTGAATATGTGAAGCGATTATAATTGAATATAAGTAAATAAGAGATGAATAAAATAGCGAATTATTTTGTTAGAGCAATCATGATGGGACGTTTAGTTAATACATTGGGAAAAAAAAATACGACACAATAGAAATGAGAACCTATCATCAATAAGCGGGGAATAATGCAAGAAAAAAAACTATTATAAATAATTAACGCCCAATGGATGTTAGAAAAGAAATGCATCGTGCCTCACTTCTCTCGTTTGTATCACCATGTTTTCAATCTATTATTTTCTTTTTTTTTTCTTAATTGAAGTACCGAACAATACATATGTATTATTAATGTTACATTATTGTACTATTTCATTTATGGCAAAGCCGTGATTACTTTATTGACAGAAATTTATGAATATAATAATGATGATGGCGATGATTGCCTTAAAAACAGGACACAAAACAAATCCAGATGCAAAAAATGCTTTGTAAGTAATGGTTCATACATATAAATATTAAAGAGAAACAAGAAAACATACTGATGTAAGCATCATCTTATTCAATTGCTCCTCCTTGCTCCATAATCTTATTAAGTAATATTAATGATGGATTTGTAAGTTCATTGTTTATATGATCGAGTGCTCAATGAATAGTATGAAAAGAAAACGAATGAATGTTGGAGATGGATCCATCACCCACCCTACCGATATTCGTGGAGAAAAATTGTATATAACAACAGTCGGCATGTTCACAATCGCTCCGATGAATTTCCATTAAACCACACTACTCTGTTATCAATATCATTCTCACCCTGATATGCACTTGACCTAGACAAAAGAATACGATCGCTTTATCATCTGCAGGGTAGCCTAATCTCCAAATTAATATAGCATGTATTTTCTTTAACGCACGCGATGGACTTCCTCTTCATTCGCGTGTCATAACTCTCATACATTATTATGATCATTCATAATACTGTCATGAATATTTTTATTCATATTCATTTAATAGTGTAGGGGTAGTTTCGTCACGTAGGACTGTATTCCATGAGTTTATAAGTAGATACAGATCAAATCTGTCAGGGAAAGAAATACTTCTATGACATTCAGTAATATTATATTGAACTAAAAATGGTAATTCCTACCTTTTCATTGCTATTAAGCAATTTTCCACCTTCAAATATTCCACGCAACAATGAAACTACTTCAGGAGCGTATTTGTAATTTAATATTCAATTAAAAAAACTAATTAAGAATCCAACTTCAATATTTTCTTTCAAATGAATCCTATTCTGAGATTCATTTGTACAGGAAATTAAAGCATTATCCCAATCTTTTTATCGATTGATAAAACTACCATGAATATCAAAATTCATCTCACAGCACTAATCCATAAAATCGCTATTAAATCTGCATGAAATGAAAAACCAATAACAAATTGTAATTTTGCGATAGGACTCCAGTTGATTTACCAAACACAAAGAAAAAAAAAAAAGGTTTTCATATGCATTGACATTCTCAACTTTTTTTATCGGCTTCCCCTTCCTACAATTGCATGTGTTTCAACATACCGCTGCTCGTATTGGTAGGACTAGAAAATACTGTGTACATAACACAGTAGTACTGCACTACGAACAAGTGTGCCTCGACCGCGTTTGCTCGGTGAAATTTCGTTGTGCAGTTTAGTTGTCTCGTTGGAACGAGCGCGGTTGATTCGCATTTACGCCTCCGCGCTTCGTCGCATACCAAGCAGAAGTACACGCGTGTACGTGTTTATATCTGCATTGTACTGCACACACACACATACATCTACAGATTCGTGTGTTTATTGTTCATGCATATACGATACGACGCTTCGTTTTTCGCTGCTATGTGCGGTCAGTGCATCATTATTATTTTTTTCGATTTGGTCAACTCGCTGGCGAGATAAATATTGTTTTATGATTCATATCAGAACATTCCAATTGACAAATTGATAATTAATAAGCAATTTGTTAAGCATTGAAGTAGTTACTTACGTGTGTATTCGAATGGTTCTCACCTATTTTATGATTGAAGACATAAAATGTATGAGGTGATCGCCATGGTCGCGGCGGAGTGATATTTTGAGGTTATGTAGTACAATGTTGAGAAACAAAAAACGTTACGATGATTTGCTAAACGTGAAGGTGTTTATCTTGACAAGAATGTGCTATGGACAATTAAAAATGAGGTTATAAACAGTATTAATAAATTTTTTTGGGTTGTTGTTATTTTAGTGTTGTCGGATTGGATGCGCGCGCGCGCGGCAAATATGAATTTTTATTTGGTGTAACAATGGCGGGAAAGTGTTGAATGGTGGCAATCGGATTATTGAGATCTAAAAAGACGCGGTGGAAAGTGAGATAACGATGTTGTTTTCGTAGCAGATTAGTTGGGTAAGTGTCTATGACAATAATTGAGAGTAAAATCGATTTTAATTCCACACAGGGATTTTATTTGATAATTATTGTGGCCAAGTATTGAACATATCTTGCATTCAATTTTTTTTATTCCAAATTTGTTCAATATTGTCATCAGTTACTCCATCAATCAGAGGGAATGTCCCAATAAAAGGAGAAATTTCAATATTTCACATCAAAAACTTGAATATATTTGAATAAAATTGTATTCTTGTGGTTTCATTCCTAGTTTATTACCATTCGCAAATCTCCAAGGACAATAGAAAGAATATATATGATCTATCCAATAGCTAGAAACAGAGAGAAACAACAGATGAAACGAATATTCCATCTCGATTTCCATTTGTGAAACGTATTTCGATAATAAAGCAAATAATAAAACACGTGGTCAGGCTTTGCTATATCACATACTAGGAAAACTCGGCCGTCCACTGTATTATTTATAGCGAAATTGTTAAATGTGACACGGTGTGGAATAAAGTGTACCGAGTACAGTTAGTAGTAACCGTCGACCTTACAATATGTCATACACAGTGGTTTGTGTTATTCGTTGTGTGCGTAAGGAATTCGAGAGAGAGAGAAACCCACCTGTGTCGTCATAGCGCAATATACACCAGACATTTTATGTTTATTTCAAGATAAATATAGGCCTGCATATATTACCATGTCCTCTATACTGCTTTACAATACACCCACTATTCAATTGCTCAACTCTTTTATGCTTACTTAAAACGCGTTGAAAATTTATGTTTATTCCAATGCCATCGATATACTTCTCTCAATTCATTTCCTTTTATTTTTTTTCCTCTTTTCTATTTCATTATTTCTTATCGATTATACTTTCAGTATTTTTATTTCTTGTATTCCCCTTCATGTTGCAATATATATGAGTGTCATCGGAAGGTAATTACTGAGCAACTAACCTAATCTATTTCTGGATTTAATTTCGTCAATATAATTTTGGATGACATTGGTTTATGATTATTTGATGGAATATTAACAAAATTGAAGAAAGAAAAATGCGATTCAGATCTAAAATGAAGAATTGTTGATGTATAAGTTTGTTCAGAGACATGAGGTACACTAATGAATGAGCTTGTTAGCTTTTAAGTGGTGATAGTAAATAATAGATGAAACATTCTTTCAAATTTTCATGTTTATTATTTATTATATTGATTTTTAGTTTGTAATTTTATTTGTTTGTGTATTTATTTGAAGAAGAAGAGTAACAGAGTAATATTGTAGAGTTGCTGTGCACTTAGAAATTTAATCCTAAGAAAAATTAAGAATGGAATGATGAGTAATAATTTAAAAGTTCCCTTACTTTCTTCTGAACATTTCTATAAAATTTGATTGAAAATATAAATGGTTGAATTATCACTCTGGAGTTTTTATTGGGAAAATTTATGTACATTTAGGTTGGTGGTAATGAGACTATGGCGTTAGATGAGCCGAGAGGGACTAATTATTAAAATGGCCGTGGAAAATAATTTAGGTCAGAGATATATTGTCGTTAAAGTAGCACCAACATTTTTTACAAACTTTAATTGAAGGTGACTATTTTTCTATCTTCATTATTCAACATATATTCTCATTAAATTAATTCAATTCTTTCACGAGCTCTTGTGATATCATGATATTTGAAACGAGTAAAATAGCGAATATTATTTTATACTCTTAAAATACACAAACAGAACAAACATTGAAAAATATGTTAAAACCATTTTGACTATGATAAAAATAATTTTATCTCATGATATTCTCAGTAAAACAAGTTGGAAACATATATTATATATCAACATATAATATCATCACATCAGTCTCATCGCGTGAGTCATATAAATAAATCATCAAAATATTAAATAATCACTTGCAACAATTGTGTAGGTGTTCCTTGAGAATGAAATAAACGTGATCAATCTTTTATTGAACAATATTAATATTTTATTTTGAATTGTAAAAAGTATTCTGAGAAGTTCATTTATATATTTTACAATAATCGGTAGGATCAGTTTTTTTTATTGTATGTTTGATGTACATGATAAGTTTTCGTCGAAATGTAGTCAAAGTGAAGTGAAATATAATCGTTAAACAAATAAATAGTCAGTTTGCTAACATATATAAAGTCATGAATATTTGTGACGAGGATGACATGTGAAGTGTAGAAACGATGTGAAGTAATGGGGTGCGGCTAATAGCGTGAACGTGCGATAGATGTTTTTCTTTTTCTTGCCCCAAATGCCCACCCCAGCAGGAAGCAGCTTTGTGCGGAAATGACTTCGATTTACTTTCTATACTGTCCCAACTCTACAACGACATTATTTTTTCCTACTTTTCCAATTCCACCAGAAATATAAGAATATTTATGTATATATTTATATGATATTTTTTTCAGTCAGAATATAAATCCTCGTACATGTATCACGGAAAATTCGCTTTATTTTTTTAATTGTGGCCTCTGACACCTCTTTCAAGCTTGAAATATATTCCATTTTAGTATCTCAAATAGTCATGGTGCAATTGAATATCTAATTGGACTATAAATTTTTTTATGACAAGTAGGAAACGACCTCGTTAATATAAACAAAAAAAATAGCGGTTTGATGATTTTAAATGGAATAAAATCGTTCTGTTATCCGTATTGTATTATGAGAATAATTTATTCTCAACTTGAAAACGTTTTTACATCAGTGCACACATCTCATTAATTCTGTTGGGTTTCTCAATTGTTTATCTTTGTTCTAGGTTTATTTTAAATGGTTAAAAATCACGAATCGTAAACGTTCATCGTAAAACGTATTCTTCGTATATTCGAACGATGGATAAAAAAATTGGGAAAATATCGAAGAACAAATATAGACGAAGCTGTATATACCGGAGCTTTGAAGAGTGTAGAAGTGGGGGTCTGTGATCCAGTTTGAGTTGGTAAGACACGACTTTATTTATTCTCATAATCATTTTCACTCGCTCATTCCACAATTTCACACACGACATACTGGTAATCGCGTGACGTTAATCTATTCCATGTCTTCTTATATCAATTTCCATCATGATTGATAATGAATTTTTAATGTTTATATTATGCCAACACTTATGTTTTCCACAATTAAAGTGGATATTAAAGTTATAGATTTTTTTTATTAATTGTTTTGAAAATAAACAATCAAAGTAAATTAAAATATATACTAATTATCATGAATATTATTATTCATTAATGTGGAATGTGGGTTAAGGGGTGAAGAAGGTCTTTTTTTTTCAGTGTTCTTCTGCCTTTTAGGTGAATTGCTTTTCCAAGAGATACCCACCATTGTCAAAGGTGAAGTAAATACTTAAGCGCGTTCAATGACCTTTTGCTGATGACATGAGACATTTCTGAATGATATTGTGTAGTTATAACTGTCAGAAAGTGTACACAAAACATCAAAGAAAAAAAAGAAGAGAAAGTAACGATTAGATAAAAATATCCATCGCTCTCCTTTTTTCCAAATAATATTTTCGTCACAATTACTTTCATAAAGTAGATAAAAATAAAATGTGCATTTGTATAATACGACAAATCGCTGGAAAAATAAATGTGGCGATGAAAAAAAAAAAAAAAAATAGAGATGGGGCGTGGCACGTCTCGTGTTCCCTATCGAAAAGAAATATCATGTCTATCTGAGATTGCTGGCGCGAGTAGAAGTAAAATCTATCGCGTAATGCAAGATGATGGAAATGGGGCTGCGCCTTCCTCATTCTCCATATACAGATACGTTGATATAATATCAAATAACATTATTTTCATCATCAATTTTCCTAAAGTTCAATAATTTTCAATCACACAAATTCAATTATGTTTATGTTTATTCTCGACAAATCCATTCTACAAATATTGATAGTAATTTAATGGCAATGAATATTCAATGTTCTTGTTAAGAAAGAAGGCTGAACAATAAAATTTATATCTAATGGTGACAGGGCAAGTTAAGGATTAATTTTAAAGAGGGAGAAAAAATTTATTTTAATATTCCTCTCATAGACCAACAAAATTGAATTATAGACATTGATATTATTCGTTTTTGCAAATTTTCAGGAACACACATTGTGTCGTTAACTCTCACACATTAAAGTTTCAAGTTCCATTTTTTCAAAGAAGTATATACGGTTATTATATACTCATTGTTAGTGTATGTATATTGTCCACTGCGCACGTAGTGTGAACATCACCTCATCCCGATTCGATATGTTGCAAGTGTTGTACATCCCCTCCTCTTAATTTCCATTGGACAAAACATATTGTCTATATGATTGTTCGTTGCAAATATACTTTTGTCACGCAATATTTCATCCCTTCTGCAATATTTTTTTTCACAATCACACTGTCACATTATCGCGATCAAGGTGTGACAGTCATAGCAAAAAAAGACATTAGAAGGTTCGTTTCAATTATGAAATTGACTTTTTTTTTCATGTCGTGTTTATTCATGTTGTGTCTTCTTTTTTCGATTGTTATATTCATTCCGGTCCTTTAGTTTATGTTAGTGATTTTTTCATGTCACTGAGTATTGTATGAAAGAAAAATACGTCGATTTTCTAAACCCAAAGCATCAAAAAAACCTTCTTACATTTTTCATTCTCACTTATGTTATATTCATTTTTATTTGGTCAGTATCCAGTCTTTAATATTACATAATTGAATAATGGAATAGATCCATATATGAATGGAGGAAGTAAACAAGAAAATGTGATAGAGGAAGTAAAGAAGATGGAATTTAGGTGCGCCCAGAGAGTATAGTATTGTATACATTCACGCACACTCATATACTTGAATGTATACGTATACACATCTCTGTAAACATCGAGTAGAAGTAGAGACTTTGCACGAGGGTCAGCTGAGAATGTAGACACAGGTTCTCTGTCGATGTAGTGACTGTGGCGTGGCAAGAAAAAAAATATAGCGATAGAGAGAGGGAATATACTTACAGATAGTATAGAAGAACCAGGTGAAATACACGAGAATACTATACTGACAGTTAATTCAACATCATTCCCATCACTGGCACGTTCCAGGTCGCACAGCTTACACATTCCGACAGTTCTTCCTTCATAACATTTAAAAATAGTCAAAAACATCTAGGGAATATTCCAAGCACTGAGTAATCAATTTATCTATGAAAGAATTTTTTCTCTATAATAATTTTCATCGAGCAACGTAAAATATAAATGTGCTACTTCTATTTGTATTTTATTCAATGTTCGTGTGTTGCATTACATTATTCTCAGTGATAACAATCAGTGAATAATCAGCTGTACATATCTATTGCGGCTGCGCGATGTTGAAAAAAATTGAGAGTGTACTCTTCGACAAATTAACCGGTGCGACGCTACTGAAGAAGGTCGTCAAAACTTCTTGTGCACTCGTGTATGAGGGACAATGAGTGGTGAAGAGTATCACAGAGTTCTGTCCAATCATAAGTAGATAGCATATTGAAAATCGCAATAATAGTTGATATGATGAATGTATTATTTTTTTACATCTAGACTCAATCAAGTGCCTAATGATTGTAATAAGTTATTCATTCGAATTATTGTTTGTTAGAAGTAAGAAAGATATAAGTGAAATTGTGTATTGAAAATACTCAATTCTGTTTGAGGACCTAGAAAGTAAAGATTGGAAAAAAAATGTTATGAAAAATGTCAAAGTGAAAGGAGATAAACTACTCCGATTGACAGTAGTGAGTACAGTAGTTATATGAGTATCTTCATATGAAATAAAGCAATGTTGAATTTTTATCTTGATGTATTCCCGTAGCACATTACTGCTATTGTATCCGTGTCAAAAGAAATTGCTTATGGGGTCATTAATGATTGTAGATTTTCTCAGAAACACATCATCGTTTCTGTTTACGAATACTAACATATATCCATTTAATCACTTCTCTACCGAAATAACTCGTAATCGCCTCATCGGAATTCGGGTGACATCAACACTCAAGTTACTACATAAAACTCAAATACCGTAGTTCATATTACACAATGATCAGAAGCTTCGTGTAATACGATATACTCCAACGTATCACAGGCAAAAGTTCGATCAAAATATCAAATAATATTCAACTGATATTTGTTTAAATTTTCTTTCTGCATCGTTGACAAATCATCAAAATTTTTCTGTATTCTAATACTGTGTCGGTATCGCAGGTGCCGGTGCAATCCATGCAGCCGTCATCACGGGGGAATCCCCGTGCACCGAGTCCGGGCCCATTGCGGCCATTTACCCCGCCGGATTTATCATCAATTCCGCATATGGATGATTCGCCGACGCCAAATCAACCTACGAACAATCACAATGCGGCATCAAATGGCACTAATGACCATAATGAAGAGGATACAACTGGTCCGTACATTGTTGGTAGTCCAATTGACCTTGGAAATATCGATAATGTCGACAATATTGGTATTCATGTTGGGTCTTTTCGCCGAGGTAGAAGAAGAACACGTGAGCACATTGAATTACGTGAAACGACTCCATCAGAAAATGAACATCCAGGTTTGTATTAAATTTAATCGAGGTCAAATAATTATTGCATTCTAAACTACATGACCTGGACATTGATTAAAAACATCCGACAAACAGCCTTTTTTGATTGGTCTATAAGTTTCAGAGTTGATTTAACGATCCATCCAATTCATGTAATAACGACATAATTTATTCCTATAACACGATCAATTTTATACTGACGCGTAATGGCAATATCGACATCTTTGATCTATTGATGAGCATCAGAGAATAATTTGATTGTGTCTCGTGTCATCAACGAAATTTTCGTGTCAATTAACATTTTACGTGAAGCTTTGTTTAGCTGCAGCTCGGTCTTGATTAGAAAATCGAATCTGTCCCTGTCATCAAAATTACTAATAATCAAATGGCGACTCTGTGGCACCGCGTCTCATAAATGTTAAAAACAAATATTTAATATGCTTCAAAGAATGGTAGGTGTTGGCCTCGTCAATCAATGGAATTGTCCTTGATTATTTTTCGCTCTTTGTCATTGTAATATTATTTGCTTGCAATTGTCCATTGCGTGTAGACAGCACAACACTTTATCGACCACTAATATATGCTTTGACTGTGGTGGAGCGTTATCATCAAGATCCAACAGAGCTCAGCACAGTGCAGTTATCATTCGTTTCGATATTCAACATGTTGGCGCACGCAAATGATAATGATATGTCAAAATGTATTTCGTTGTCGAGGGTTGAGTTTGATTAAAATCAATCTATGAAATGGCTCCATCGCACTCGAATGAATTCTGGGGATTTATGAACAGAGCTTAATTAAATTAGTCTCATAAAAATATTTTATCATTCATGATTAATAACACATTGATGAATTTATTCATATGATACTATTCAACAACCAATTTATTCGAATTGGATAATGATGAGTGTGATGAATACAGGCAAGAAACAAGTCATGAAAATATCAGCATTGGCATAAAAAGCTAATTTCTTGCATTGATCCCATTTCAACAAATCCTAATCTAATTTCAACTTTCGGTCCGGTGTTTAGACTGCCCGAAATAGGATTTCCTCCGATCCTCTTTCAATAGTCTATCCATATTATATAGAAGAGAATCCCCGGCCGAGAAAATTCCCACAGTGCCCAGTGGTCGTACTGCCAAACTAATAGAATATCGTACGTTTCGTCTCAGCAGCTGGTAAAAATACCTGCGAGAAATAGAATAAAAACACCCTGAAAAAAAAACACGAGTATATTCCACAAGAAGATACCAAGCGAGCTCTCGTGCATCCACCCCGGCTAGTGGTCGTGAACAGCTGATCATTACGACACGCAATCACGAAATAACTTTGTGCCACTCGACTTCATTTTAAAAATCGACGATTTTCACTTTCAACAATCACAATTGTCAAGTATAAACTAAAAGGACAAGACAACAACAAAAATTGCATTCTAACTCTAAACTACTCGACTGTTTTCACATCGATGTAATACAATATACAACTACTACATTCCTACACGTGCGCGTAAAATTTTCTCGACAAACTGAAACGTCATCAGGTGGGGACCAGTCGTCATCTGTATCCCCACGTCTGGGGTGTGGCGATGTGCTTATAATCGTTGACAAGACAACCAATTATATATTCACCGAATATAAAAATTTGATGTTATCAATGTCACGTCAGTATTGAAAATGGTGTGTGTGTTCATGACAGTTTACGATCGTTACCGCACGACGCAGCAGACGTAGTCGTGGGAAAACCTGAGTCAGTAATAGTACGTGCAACAAGCGGCCCAGTAATTTTCTCATCAGAGTGCGCTAATGTCATAAAAACAGTAACTTACTCTCGGCCAAAGTTTATTTATATTTATTTATATTGCATTGATCACAATCTTCATACAACATTGAATAATATACCTGTTGAATCAGTGTAGAATTACTAAACGGAAATGTGATCCAGTTCTATTGTAGTTGAATATGTTATAGAGAGCCGTTAGGAGTCAAAGTTGTTTAGACGTTGGAATGCCATCAGTATCTTCCATATCTATTTGTGACAATTCGATTATTGAATTATTCTTGTTTATTATGGTTGATGTATGATGAACCGAACGCCTACAATTGATAAAAACACTTTAGTCGGGTAATGAGCCTTGTGTGTCGTCAACTGACGCGGCCTTGAATCGATCGAATTCTACTATCGTTGAAGACAGGAGATATTCGTTGTTGGTGTTAACGTATTCTCTTCAGGGCAAATGTACTAATGCACATAACTCGAAATTTTATTATCTTTTTGTTCATCATCGCACTGTGATTAATGTCTTCCCTGTAATTAAGTCGGTTATTCATCGGGAATCTGTTTGATAAACTGCGCTCCAAACTAAATTGAACAGCAACTTTAATTTCATTTACGTTCCACTTATTTATTTCTTTTCTTCGGTCAGTATAACTTCATTCAACACGTGTCTTGAGAGACGTTGTATCTCTTCGATTCATTCTATTTGAATAAATCAATTTGATATATTGATGAATTGAGATTGATAGAGTTAAAGTGGAATGAGATTCATTTGAATTCGAATTGGATTTAGGAAAAGGAGGACCGATTTATTGGAATAAATTGTATACAGATATATTTGTTATTTTATATTCATTATTTGAGGTGGTTTATAATGCGTGTAGATACTGCGTGGTGTTTGTATTGATTTTGGAGTTACGCAGTATGTAATCAACGGATTCCGTATACATATATACGCATTTGTATATTAATCGGAGTATTTTAATCGACATCAATTAAATGCGACTATAATTATATTTATCAATTGTGCAAAATTCAATCTATAATTATTTTCCATTAAATTATGAAACCTCCAAAGTATCATAAAATTTATCGGATTAATAGTATTTGAACTGGTGTATGACGACCGTGACACAATGAAAGTAACACAAATCTCATATGAGTGAATAAATGAAAGAAGTTAATACGAAATGATAAATATTGTATTGTGGGGAATATAAGGATATATGAAGTGGATGTGGCGATTATCGCGGTGGAGTTATCTGTATCATTGTCGTGTGGTGATATCAGCATTTATATTCACGAGCATATGTGTCCATATGAAAATATATGTGTTGGGCATATGAGAAATTGATGTGATATGACTTGAACGGTGATGTGTGGTGAAAACACGATCGCCATTGCGCGGTGACTTTTTATTATATTTCATTTCCTTTGGAGAATAAAAATACATTGGAAATTATTGGTGCTTTCTTTCTCGGAAATATTATATATTGAAGAAAAATGGATTTACTTCATACAAGAGTTGTTCGTGGATTTAATGAATTTAGATCGCGCTGCAATCTCTATTTGTATGGACAAAATTGTAAGTTGAATTGTAATAGGAAATCACGTAGTTATAAATGTAATTATTTGACATAAAGTGAATACTCTCCCACGATTCAATATTGTTGATGTAACGAAGCCAATTTAATCGCTTTCTCATATCTACGATGACGCACATGCAGTAATGAGTTTTTCAATTAGGTGCATTTATAAATTTTTATATTGGAAGAATATCGTTTCATGTTTGAAGAAGAATTTTGTAAATACTTTTATTTGACTTTCGTAGAATAATATTTGTCAAAGAAAAAGAGTATTAATTCCTATTTATATATACTCGATGCTATAGACTATGAATTGTGGAGTAATAGATATGAGTGGATTGCAAGTACAATTTTTTATAGGCGGATTGTTATTGATTTCACATTATAATCATTTCGAGGTCATTGCCAATAATTCTATTTATACTATAATCCGTCGAAAGACTTTACTTAATAAGTAATCCGTTAATGCATTTAACAATCTTTGTGCAAGGCATAAAAATACGTCTTGAAGTTGTATTCACGTTGTTCATTTATGATATTTATGTACCATAATTCTTTAGAAACATTTATATTTCAAAATAATATATGAGATAATCTATAAATATGAAATGAAATGGTTTCTACATTGAACAGAGCGATTAGTATGATATCTAATTGTTTCAGTGAAATAAAAAAATTATACGGACGTGAGCGAAATTATTATTAGACCAAAAACGTTTTTTTATCACTCAATAACGTGAATATCTTTGTATTTTACAGTTAGTGGAAACAGAGCTGAAAATGGTGGATCGCAAGCCGATGATCGGCAAGCACCACAGCAGGATGACCATGAAGAAAGAGTTGTATTCGTTAATGCACCACATCAACCAGCCAAGTACAAAAATAATCATATAACCACAGCCAAATATTCCATGCTGTCATTTATACCATCATTTCTATTTGAGCAATTTCGTCGATATAGCAATTGCTTTTTTCTCTTCATTGCTCTTATGCAGGTGAAAAAATCAACTTTGTTTAACATATCGCAATTTTGTCTGCCTCTCAATTATATATTAACGATTTACTTTTTTTTTTTGCAGCAAATACCTGATGTTTCGCCCACGGGACGATACACAACATTGGTACCGTTGATATTTATTCTCAGTGTCTCGGCTCTAAAAGAAATTGTCGAAGATATTGTAAGTATCAGCAAGACCAAATTTTTCCTGTTTCAATTCACTACTTTTATTCTCTCCACTGTTATTGACAATCAAAGTATGAAATATTTTTCAGAAAAGGCACAGAGCTGACGATGAAATAAACAAGCGGGAAGTTGAAGTGTTGAGAGAGGGCAGATGGCAGTGGATCGAATGGCGGAACATTGCAGTTGGTGATGTTGTAAAAGTACACAACAACAATTTTTTCCCCGCTGATTTAATTTTACTGTCTTCGTCCGAACCTCAAGGAATGTCGTTTATTGAAACGGCTAATTTGGATGGCGAAACAAATTTGAAAATAAGACAAGCACATACTGAAACATCAGCACTCATTGATACCGTCGAATTGGTGAATTTCCGTGCCAATATTCAATGTGAACCACCAAATGGACATTTATACGAATTCAATGGTGTATTACGTGAATCAAACAAACAAAGTGTTGCTTTGGGCCCTGACCAAATATTATTGCGCGGTGCAATATTACGCAATACAAAATGGGCATTTGGTGTTGTCATTTATACCGGACATGACACCAAATTAATGCAAAATAACACAGCGACAGCGCCATTGAAACGTTCAACATTAGATCGATTAACAAACACACAAGTGTTGATGCTTTTCTTCATCTTATTGTTATTGTGCCTTCTATCAGCAATTCTAAATGTCATATGGACAAACGCGAATCAAAAACGCGCATGGTATTTGGGTTTGAAAGACGAAATCACCAAAAATTTCGCATTCAATTTACTCACATTCATCATTTTGTTCAACAATTTAATACCAATATCGCTGCAAGTAACACTTGAAGTTGTGCGTTTCGTTCAAGCGACATTCATAAATATGGATACTGAAATGTATCATGCTGAAACTAATACACCAGCAATGGCCAGAACGAGTAATTTGAATGAAGAACTTGGCATGGTCAATTATGTGTTCACTGACAAAACTGGCACTCTGACAAGAAATGTTATGGAATTCAAACGATGTTCAATTGCTGGGACAGTTTATGATTTACCGAATCTAGCTGCAGCCGGCAGTAGTTCACCCGAACCGCAAAGTGCACTCGTACGTGATATTATCGAGGGTAGAGCACGCCAAGATTTGCCAGGAATAAATGATAAGAAAAAATCGATGACAGCGACGATATTACATGAGTTTATGGTCATGTTATCAGTATGCCATACAGTCATTCCTGAGCGTGTTGACGAAGGTATTATTTATCATGCTGCATCACCAGATGAACGTGCATTAGTTGATGGAGCCCGAAGATTTGGCTATGCATTTGATGTAAGAACGCCAGCGTACGTTGAAATTGTTGCGTTAGACAAACGTTTGCGCTATGAAATTCTGAACGTCATTGAATTTACATCGGCTCGTAAACGTATGTCAATCATCGTGCGTACACCCGAAGGGAAAATAAAAATTTTCTGTAAAGGTGCTGATTCCGTAATTTATGAAAGACTTGCGTCACGGCCAACTGAAACTAGTGACATTGAGATGGAGAGTTTTGATGATTTCCGGCAGACGACACTCGATCATTTGGAAGCATTTGCCAGTGAGGGTTTAAGAACACTCTGCTTTGCCGTTGCTGATATACCAGAAAATCGTTATGAGTGGTGGCGAGAAATTTATCATAAAGCTGCGATATCAATGGCTGCACGTGATTGTAAATTAGAGGATGCAGCGAATCTTATTGAAACAAAATTATCATTGTTGGGTGCCACAGCAATTGAGGATCATCTACAGGATCAAGTTCCAGAAACATTGCAAGCATTGATAGAAGCTGATATTAATGTATGGGTATTGACTGGTGATAAACAAGAGACTGCTATTAATATTGGACATTCTTGTCGTTTAATAACGCAAACGATGCCACTAATTATTGTTAATGAAACTTCATTAGACAGAACCCGAGATGTTATTGCACAACATTGCGCTGATTTTGGACAAGATTTACGTTGTCAAAATGATGTTGGTCTAGTTATCGATGGCAACAGTTTGAAATATGCTTTATCGCATGATTTGCGACGTGACTTTCTGGATTTATGTACATCATGTAAAGTTGTAATATGTTGCCGTGTATCGCCAATGCAAAAAGCCGAAGTTGTCGATTTAGTTACGAGCAATACCAAAGCTGTGACATTAGCCATTGGTGATGGTGCTAATGATGTTGCAATGATACAAAAAGCACATATTGGCGTGGGCATATCGGGCGTTGAGGGTTTACAAGCAGCATGCGCATCTGATTATTCAATAGCACAATTCCGTTATCTGAAACGATTATTGTTTGTACATGGCTCATGGAACTATAGCCGAATGTGCAAATTAATTTTATACTCATTCTATAAAAATATTTGTCTATATGTTATTGAATTGTGGTTTGCAATTTATTCCGGCTGGTCTGGACAAATATTATTTGAACGTTGGTCAATCGGACTTTATAATGTTGTTTTTACTGCGGCCCCGCCATTAGCCATTGGACTTTTTGATAAAGTATGTTCGGCTGAAACACATTTAGCCCATCCGCGATTATACGCTGCCAAAAATACAGCCGCATCTACTTTTAATATTAAGGTTGGTTCGATTTTACTTTATTTTATCGGTTTGATTGCGTTCTGGCATAAGAGGAAGAAGCATCTTCATTGAATATTATTGTTTTCTACGATAGGTTTTTTGGATTTGGATAATGAATGCTTTAGTTCACTCGTCCTTGTTGTACTGGTTGTCTCTTTGGACGTTGGAACATGACGTTATATGGGCAAATGGTCGGGATGGTGGATATATAGTTCTCGGAAATTTTGTATACACTGTGAGTAACCATCTTTGATATAATAAAAAAGTAATGTTCACTCCGAATACAGACAGAAAACTAATAATTATTGTGAAATCGATGACATATCCGTATAACTGAAGTGTTTTTTTTTCTCTCATTTGAATAGTACGTCGTAGTAACTGTTTGCGGCAAAGCAGGCCTCATTACGAATTCATGGACGTGGATTTCGCATTTAGCAACCTGGGGATCGATAAGTCTTTGGTTTTTATTCATTTTGATCTACAGGTATATTAGACATCATCTTTTGGATAGAATAATATTGACGGAAATTATTGCTTGAGTATCTTGATAATTCCATCACATATATTTTGTGTGTTCGTTCTCTAGCAACTTTTGGCCAGTATTGAATGTTGGAGCGGTGATGCTGGGCAACGATCGAATGCTATTTTCATCACCTGTTTTCTGGCTGGGCCTCATTCTCATACCGACTGCCGTATTACTGCTAGACGTGACTGTCAAAGCGTATGTATAATGGAGTAAAAATTATTGCGTACGTAAAATATTTGATGAGGACTTGCATTAATATTTTATGAATGACACAGGGTGAAAAATACAATGTTCAAATCGCTAACGGAAGCTGCAAGAGAGCAGGAAATACGAAAGTCTGATCCTGGTGATCTCTTCACCAATCAGGACTATCGAAGCTCGTAAGTAGCTTGATACATTTCATTAATTTTTCAAAATGATAGAAGATGAACAATTTTGGATAACAGATTTTGATATGAAGAAAATTTTTTCTTGGATTAAGAATTGTAGAATAGAATTTTTTTCTCTATATGTTTTATTATTATTCCTTTTGTATATTTCCTTTTTCTTTTGAACCAATAATACAGTATTATTGTCGTTAGTCTTCCCTTTAAGCTTTTTTGTTAGTTTTGTCGAAAATAAGTCCTTATGCATGGCTTTGTTGTACATTTATTTTAGTGTATTATTGTTGAATGAATTCCATGATATTGACCAGAAGACTGTTAATAAATCATTTGTTTTACTTTTTTTCCAATATTGTTTGTTCAGAAAAGTTAAGAAATGATTTGACTTTCCATTTACTAATTCAACGGTGCTAAAATTTGACTTAGTGTGAATCCAAAAGTTTTCGAAATGATATGAAGCCATCATTTCTAATTCCTGAAATAGAATTAATAGAATAAAAAAATCACAGCAGGAGGTCTGGATTGCCGATGCGATTTTTAAATTGGGGTTGGTGCTTATTCAAATGCAAACGAAGACGACCCTCGAGGATTTGCCCTCTGACGATTGTATCACGTCGTTCATGGTTTCCACATCGTCCCAATCGTACACATCCTCATTGAAATGATAATTTTCCATCAAGTCATACCCCCGTCCAAGAAACCTCAGTGTCTCGCTATTTTTTTATCTTCCAATGCATGTGTAATACCAAAGACAAATGTGGAATGCAATGAGTGAATATAAAAATGTACAAAACAAATTTTTACAGTTACATTTATAAGAAAGTATCTACTAGTTTATTTAAGTGAATCACTGGAGCAATTGTGAAGAATGTTTGTTGCATGAAAATATAGATTTCGGTATTATTGTTTTTAGTAGCGAATTAATGTTGTATGCATAAGGTAAAATGACACATGTTGAATCAACAATGCCGTGAAGAAGGGAAAAAAATACTGTCATAATTATTTCTGCCTTTTTTGCTTTTTTTTTTTACTTGATTTAATTTTATTTTCGTTCACTTTTTTACAACTTGTCTCGTCTGTCACTTCATTGTACATATCTTATTATCAATTTTATTTCTTTTATTAATTAATTAAGAATTTTTGTTTCTCGATTAATTGAAGTGGCTCTCTATGATTCAAGATTTATTTTTTCTTCTTCATTTCACATTTTCCTATTTCTTACTATTATGACTGAACAGATTTATTTCGCATTATTTTTTTTTTGAACTCATGAGCATTCGGTCGATGAAAATAAAATGATTCATTCGAGTAGGACTGCGAATCATAGATGGCCTGTGATATATGAGCACTGAAACAAAAATAAAAAAGCAGATTGATTCATTAAAAAGTGTTTTAATCAAAATTTTGTATTTCAATACCTTGAAAAGTGGTAATCGGTACAGGCCTGTGCATGCGATCGCCGAACTTGCAAGGTGTAAGTACTTCCCAGTAGTTAGATAAATGTAGAAATGTTTTTCTTGTAATATTATTTTATCAATGATTGTTTACTATCTCTTCGATCATTTTATTTTTCTTTGAATGATATTAAACACTTTGTACAGCACGGCTATCGCTTCTTGGCAATAACAATAAAACAGAAATATACATTCCCATACATTTGGGCTGCACTGTTTTTTATTCTTTCACATTAAATTAAATATTTATTATACAACTTGACTCATTCAATAAACTTGGGCGGAAAAATCTGTGACTGCTAAAATGGGAGAATGCAAATGAGCATCTGAGTTATTGACAATCTGCCTAAATTATTATACAAGAATGTTTGATATGAATAAAAGCCAAGCTTCAGCGAAAGATTGGAGAAGAAAAAGGAAGACTATTAACAGGACCTGCAACAAAAAAATATTAGTACAATTTATACATCAGTGAAGATCAATAAATTTTCACATCATTTCGAGTAATTTCATATAAGTGCACATAATTTTTCAAACATATCACAATGCACGGCTTGCAGATTGACGGAGACGGCGAGGCTACTGAAAAACGTGAAAAGCGTTTTCTCTCGACGATCACATGCAGCAGCAAGAGTCAATGTCGAAGTGGAGTTGTCACGTAAGTCGCTAATAATGCACCGAAAACTTCCACGATTGAATGAGTATTAAATAATCTGTAAATTACGTAATAAAGAGGAGTGATTCATTTAATATTGCTTTCATCCAATATCCTGTCATTAAAACACACACACACACTCACACACACACACACACACACACATTCACACAATTTTTTCTTCGATAAATTTATAATTTAATGATTTGATTTTTTGCCGCATCACGAGCTCAAAGACATCAATAATTTTTACACGATAATAACACAGAAACGAAAACCGAAAAGAATCGGAACGTATTTATCATTCGCATGGTAGATAGAAAATATTTACACAATTGAATGCAACAATGATATTTCTATCAGTGGGGTTTCTATCATTTTTTTTTTCTGCATAAATAGATGGATTTGCATTTTCACAAGAAGAAGGTGGTTCAGTGACACAAACGGATGTTATAAGAGCATACGACACGAATCTTCCGAAGCCTGGCGGCATGTGATCTTACAATTTAGTTGCAGTGTCACCGTATGTATAAAATAAGCATAGAAAGAAAAACAACCCTATATGCGAATAATCTGTTCACATACAACTACGTTGGAAAAAATTTTCATTTGTATTCAAATGCGAGGGAAAAATGTCACGTCTCAATAATTTTTTGATGCATAATTTATTTTTTAAGGTCATTGATAATTGGTTAATCATCAATTTTTTTTGTGTATCTGATCAACTCGATCAGGTGGGATCATGTGATGCACAAAAACAAAAGATCCGAGGGCGGAAAAATTGTAATTGTGTGTTTTGTTTGGTTCATAATGTATTTATCATTATTTCCTAAGTTCATATGTGCATATATATACATATATACAGTATTCATGAACATGCAGGTGAACATACTTCAATGATAATTAACAACAATCGAAAGTCGTCAAAAAAATTGGTAATAAACGATGACAGGTGCATCGCAGCTACTAAAAAAGTTAAACGGTTGAAATTATTTTTCTAGTCCTATGAGGAAAAGAAGCCAACTATTTTTTTTTTCTCTTTCTCATTCCCTCTATCTCTATACTTGTCCTCTTTCTGTTCATCTCTTGCATTAAATTGTATTCATAAAAACGCGTTTTTCCCTTATCAATGTCGAATCACATTGGGGCCAAGGAAATTGAGCCAAAATATACTATGTCATTGTCAGTGCTATGGCAAATCAGTAGCTAGAATCCATTTGATAGAGTAGTTGAAGGAAGAATATGAAGAAAGTAATGAGATTGAGTTGTTATATTCTACGTGTAATGGAACTGTATATTTCTTCGTGCAGCGTTTAGACTTTTCACATAATCAAATATATAATTATATATTATATATTTATATGAAGAATATTCGATGGCTGCTAAGTAATGTCATACGAAATATCTCAAAGAAAATGAAAACCATGTAACAACTGAATAATAGACTGCTTTAATGAGGTATTTTTTATTTTCTTTTGCATTACTAAATGTACATATGAATATTTGTGTATTTTACCTATCATCTCTAGTCCCTTACGATGCATAATATATAAATGATCATTGTTTTTTATTTTACTTTGAATTTTGTCTAATACTGAATATATTGTTCCTCGTTGACTATGATTTCGATATATATGTATACATATATATATATATATATATCTATATATTAATATATACATATTTGATTAACGCTCCCCGCCAACACACATTCACAATCATTCTCATTTATTATTACGACTTATTGTGTATATTTTTTTAAATAACAACATTTGTCAAAGATAAAAAAAATAGTGTATACATTTATTGTGAATAAAACAGACCAGACATAAAAATGATTTGGAGAAAAATGATTTCCCTTGTGTACTTGTGTACTTCTGCAAAACTTCCCATTGCCCCTCAGCCAATTTTTAGTCTTGGACCTTCAGGTGTTTCGTCTCGAGTATTTGCAAAACAATCCAATTGATGAAACTTTGGATTCTATCTTGAAGCGTTTATAACAAATGTTTTTGTATCAAATGAAAAGCCAATGAATTATCATGGTAGATATGTATCGAGGTTTAATATTGTATAAACATATAATACAAAAGTAGATTATAAAAAAAGTAGTTGATGTATACGGATTCATGACATAATCTGGACTTGAAAAGTGAAAAGATCACTGGAAAAAATTTATATTTAATCGAGAAGTGGTTCAAGTTGACAACTGATATAAAAATTCTCTTTTTCTTCCTTGTACCGTGCTTTTAATAAAAACTCCCATGCCAATGTGTGGGGAGAGAAATCATATTCGTGGGCATGTTGTTGACATTTTTTAAGCCAAGTTGTCACTTCTTCAATTTTCTTTGCTTTCATATCAATAGGCTTTCGCCTTTTTTCATTTTCGATAATTATTCTCGCTGTCATAACAAATGTTTGCCAATGCTCGTAATATTTTCGTGCTAATATCAGTTGTCTAGCTGCCCAATAAATACTTTTTCTTGATGACTTTATAGGTGCATATTTTCCATAGCGCAATTTCGTCAAAGCTGATATAATTTTTTTGGCAGTATTTCCTTGATCTATTGTTCGTTTTGGCTCTCGTTTGCATTGACATATTATTTTTTTCACATTATTCGATTGTTGATTCGGTACTTTCTCTTCTAAATTCGTTTTTTCCTTTTTGGGATTTTTTTTTGGTTCGTTGATTTGTGTTATAAAGGTAGAACCACCATCCCATTTCTTCTTAATTAATTCGGGCTTCACAATTTTCTTTTGTTCAGAACTTTCACTAAAGAGACTTTTGGAGTTTTTATCCAACCCCAATATCCGAATGAAAATATCACAAATATAAGGAAGTAATGGTGGACACCTTTCAGCATTCTCCCAAGCTTTTGTATAAATTTTAGTTCTTGGACTCTTGAATATTTTACATAACTTTGACATTATCTCATAAACAGAAGAGTGATGGGTTTTTAAATGTGACCAAGTTGACTTCAGTCGATAGATAGCAGGCGATTGGAGACCAGCCAAAATAGATCTACATGATTGGAAATTTCCCATGGCAAAACACTTATTCGCAGCATTTATAAACCGTGCAAGTATTCGTGCTCTCATATTCAATTTGCTAATAGCAAGAAGTTCCGTTGAAATCAAACAAGATATTCGATGACTAAATGCAATAACAGCACCAACATTTGGTGCATTTCTCGAAGACTTTTGATAAATTAATATTTTTATCTCCGTTGTAGGAATACGTAAGAAAAGATCACGATCGATCAATGTCAATTGTTTGGCAAGGGTCGTACTATCCAACTCCCATGCTGTAATTTTTGAATTCATCCTCAATAAATCACGATATTTACCTGTTGATCTGGCTGTCTCTCCATCGTTTTTCTTCTTTTTCCTCTTCTTTTTCCCATCTTTCAGAGAAAATATTTTATTCAATACGCAAGTAGCTTTATCACAAGTGAAATTTTTCGGAACATTCTCAGCAACACAATATTTGTTATTTTTTTTGCAAAAGTATCTCCTACAACGTTTTTCCTTGATTTTTTGTTGAAATTCACGAAGGCTATCAAGATGTTTACGAAGCTCTTTGTAAGCAGCGGTGGCAGCTCGTGGCCTATACCAATAATCTGGTGTCCAGAATAATAAGACACGACCTTTTCCACTTGGCATCAAAGACATTTCTGATTCTAGAGATGACATAGATATACTGGTGGTTAATTGTCTTTTTGAAATTGGTAATTTCAGTTCAATTTCTGACGGTTGTCTTCGGATGTTGATGCAACTCATTGATCTTCTACTCTGTATTGATATTTTATCACCCTCATGAACAGACCATGGTCCCAGAGCATAAAGAAAATGTGGCGCTGTGGCCAAACCATATCTCCTCAATTTATTTGGTCGATCTCCAACGTTACCTTCTCTTCGCCACTTACCTTGCTCCCATATTGTTACACCACTCTCTATTATCTGGTGTGGATCTATAAATATTTCTGAGCCTCTCGTTTTATTCAGAATATTCTGCTTTGTTTTACGCGATGATGGTAAAAAGAGTCCTGCAGTACATTTTTCTTCTACTCCAAAACCAAAACGTGATAATTTTGGTATTGGAGTGTGATCAGAATCATGTGAGGATGCTCGTGATTTTTTTCCACGTTTTAATTTTGATGAACGTTTTTTATTGATAATAATTGGAGATGATTCGATAAGATTTGTATAATCTCCACGCTCTAAATATTTTTTATGATCATTCTCCTGAGTGAATAGAATATCGCAGAGATCATTATTATAGGGACATTTTTTGGTGCTTTTTATTTGTCCGTGACTATTTCCATACAATTGATAATGAGATTTTGATGGGGCGTCATGATCCGGTGATGATTGAAGTTCATTCCTAATAATAATGAACGAATAGAAATGATTTTCAAACTTTTTGAATGTGATGGGAAACATGAAATGATAAATAATATTTTTTTCTCAACTACCAGACTGAACTCACCTCACTTGTTTGATACTCAATTTGGGAATTTTAATTGATGCAGGCCAATAATGATCAGGATCAAGTTCATTATGAAAAGGTCCCATATAAATATCTTTCCTTGTCCAAGTTGGTGGAACATCACCAGTTCCATAATAATGTGCCCACAATCGACAAGTACATCGATTTCGCTTTTTATCATTACTTCCAACTCCACAATCTGCATCTGAAGATTGAAAGTAGTGTGTGCTGGTGCTGGACGAACTTGCAGCAGTAGTCTCAGATAATGAACTACCATATTCCTTTTGCGATAAAAGAATTCGAATGTGCTCACACCACAAACTCCAAAATATTTCACGTCTATTCATTCCACCAAGTTCGAAGTAGTTCGCTCTACCATCAATCAATCTGTATGAAATTCATTCATGGAATGTAATTACTATTGTAGGAATTGATGAATTCGTTAATGTAAAAATAATTTTACCGAGCCTTCAACGTTTTGCGTCGTCTTCTCCGATAAATACTGAGAGTAACGAATTCCAATGGATAAACCGAAATGAGTTCTAATGTTTCAATGCTGGGATCAAGACCCGATGGACACGTGAATTCATTAGTATTACGTAAAATATCAGTAGCTATGATGAGTTTTGATGACGTTAATCCCAATGCAACTTCTCTCACACCACGACCATTTCTTGTTGTCTCGGCGAATGGTGATTCAACTAATACCAGATCAGAAAAATCTTTATACTCAGACAATAAAAGTTTTTGAATCCGGTTCTTCTCCATCATATTGACAAATAAATGAGAAAATATATGTTGCTGCACTGAATTAATTGTACTGATTAATCAGGTTGGAATAATAAGAAATATTATGTGATATGGAGTTTTGTAAGAGGACTCGACAGTGCTCGTAAAATTGGCATACACCATATTGAAAAAAAAAGTAATGCATAATGTAACGAATTAAAGAATTTTATATTCCTCTTGAAAAATTGAATTATCGCAAATATTTATGATAAATCTTTATTATTTATTTAATGACACAAAGTTGGCCCACGTCTGCCCTACACGTGTCGATATTGTTTTTTTTTTTCATGCATAGAAACAAAACTGTCGACCGATAGATCATTAAAACCTAATTGTATACTTTTACGACTTTGTAATTTTAAAATTACTTTCAAAGATAACAACATTTCTGTAGTGAATGATAATTCCTTATACATATCAGTTCTTTCATTCTCCCATATGCAGAAAAAAAAATTCCTTCATCTAGAGAAAAAGAAAGTTCTATAACAGTTTATGGAATAATGAATTGACAGGAATTTATCGAAATTCTTTCATCATTTATTTCTTTTTCATTTTTATCATACGACAAAATTCGGTCGACTAATAGATGTGAAACGTGTATGAGCAAGATGTATAAGCTTTTCCAAATAAAAACAACGCGTTAGTATACATAAATGTATAATAATGATTCGGTGAAGTGCGGAATTTTTTCTAAACATATACACATATATATTCAAATAGTATATATATATATATATATATATATCAGATTGACATTGCAGTGGATACAGAAACGTTGTAACGTCTATATATTTTACGATAAGTATATGCATACAAATAATAAAAGTTAATCATTTATCGTTACAATATATTTATAAGGTTCACAATATTCAACGATGTCTTAACTTTTAATTGATGGTAATAAATACTGTAAAAACACACGTCAGCGTAAAAAAAACACATTATATGTTTGTCTTTTTAAAATTGACGAAAAACCCATTTTGCATACGCAACAGCGTAACAAAGGGCGTACGAAAGTATAAAAAATTTACAAGAGCAGTAAGATTGTATGGTCGGATTAGCCACAAACTTTCTTCTTTTACTATATTCATCTTCATATACATTTTATATATATGTATAAAGAAGAGTTTATATTTTATACTATTCTCTTATTTTTTTTCTTCGGCAACAAGAGTACATACGCTATCTTTTTATAGTTGATTCTATTTTTATAATAGCTATACCATGCCTGTATCATAAACACTTCCAAGCGCGTTAATTGGATTGTTATTTGTTTCGGTTATACGTCAAATAATGAAATTGAAAAAAAAAGAGTCTGTCCCTTTTTCTACATTGTTCTGTAGGTGACATCATTGTCACAAGTTGAACAGAACTAGAAATTTACTATTACTTATTATTTCGTTGGATTTGTTGAGCAAATGGATTGATCCATTTTATCGCGATCCATTTTCAGGATTGACTTTGATTGTGACCCTGTTGGATATAGCAGCAGCTAATTTTTCAACATTGCTTTGGAGAAGTGAAACTGGTCGTGGATGTTCTGGACTTGATAATATCTTCGCAGGTGATTTAGGTGCTGCGGCGATTTCCTGAAAAAAGCGCATTATCAATTGATTAATAGATGGAATCATTTAGAATCGTATTCTAGTGAAGAGTTGACAGAAGAATGAAAGATTCAATAGATCAGAACGTTGATTTTCAGAAATTCGACCCTGATTGGTCGGTGATGTCATCCGGAACGATGATCACCGGGTATATAAAGGGCTGATTTTCAGTAAACGAGCACATTCAGCATCTTCTCTGACTAGAAGCAACATGGAAGCATTCGGAAAATTGATGAGCACTATTGGTGCATCAGCAAATCCAACGTTTGACTTTGTTGCCATTCTACCAGTTGAAATAGCTCAAATGATTTTTCGCAAACTTGATGCACGTTCATTATTGAATGTTGCCAAAGTCTCGCGAAGATG